>PVJL010003279.1:0-162723 GCA_004026885.1 Lyroderma lyra
CTCACTCATTCAGGAAATGCCAAGAGGTATTCTTTGGGGAAATGGTGCCTCTTACAGTGTAAATTTTCTCCTTTACCTTTGCTAATATCATGGCAGAATTTTTCTTATCCCTTGTGAGGCAGTTGTTGATTGAGTTTTTCATCCTTACAATCCTGTCCCATGGTATTTAACAGAAGAAAAAATAAAACTGTTAACATATTCTTGCTCGATAGCTTGTTTGTGTCTGTTGTGTCATTAGACGGGGATACCAGGGAGTCTGTGCTATGATAATTTGAAATTTATAATGCATAATTTTGTCTTGCATTGAAACCCTTACAGATACTACAGTATTTGAAGGTAAAAGTCCTCATTCTGTTAAGGAAAGGAATTGATAAATTTTCAAGCTACTTTTGGTGTTTTAGAAGATCATAATAAATTTTTCTTCAAGAATATATAAAATAAGCAAATACAGTGAGAATAAAAGTGCTGTAATTTTTGTCAGTTTATGTGTATGCCTTGTGGCTCTGTTGTGTTTAATTTACCCCAGTCTTAATAGGTTCTTTTAGTATCTTCTCAAAAGAATTATTCTCCCTGGTGGTTTTAGTCAAGTGCTTTTTAACCAGCCTAGAAATTCCTTTTATAACATTTCATAATAATAGTTTAAAAAGTAGGTGTTTTTTTTCTGCCCAATTTGACACTCAGAGTAAATTCCATCATGAAAATTTGGATTTACTAAGCAAGCCTTGGGAATCTTTGTGAGAAATGACTTTATTCTTTGCAAATCTATCTGTTAAGTGCTTGAAACACATTTTCAGTATAAATATGCGTTATAGAGTCTGATACTTTCCTACACTTAGTCTTATGTCTTTATTCATTTAATTTGTACTAGCATAGAAAATTTTGGAACCATAGAAAATGTATTCAGTTTTTTTACTGAGTACAATCTTATACAAGTGACTTTGATCCTGAAAATAGGTGTTGGGTTTTGTAAAAGATATGCTTCTATTTGAAAGGGAAATTGGACTTTGGGACTTGATGTGGTACAGTGAAGTGTATTAGGACAGGTCTGTGTACTCATTTTATAAATGACTGAAATGCTCTAAAGTATTTTGGTTGCCTTTTCATTTTAAGTATGTTTTGATTGGTCACATCACACATGTTGTGTCCTTGGCTCTGTGGTATCTTTTATAAAACCTGCTGTGTGTGAAAGTTACTAAAAACAAACACAAGTAACACCTATCTATTACTAGCATGCTACTGCAGGTATGTATCTATTGTTGTATGCTTTACAGTCATTGTAAAATTTCCCTCCCTTTCTGATAACTGGAAAAGCATGCTAGAAAAAGTCTTGCCCATAAATGCAGAATCAGTAATTCCTTGGCTTAAAGCTCTCTATATAATCTACATTGTTGGTAATAAGTATCAAGCTTGATATTTCATGGCTATAATTGTTTTTAAATTGAAGATCTCAAAAATTTAGCAAAATCCCGTTTTATGGGAATGCTCCTTAGAATTTATTTTGTTCAACCCTGTTGTTTTATAGTTGAGGAATCTAAGGCCTTTATGAGAGTTAAGAGAACTTTTCTCATGTCTCAACAAGTAGGTAGAGCTGAAGCTGGACCTAGAAATCTGCTCTCATGGCTAGTGCAGTGTCTTCTGGTAACTGTAGAAAAAAAATTATTTTAATTTGACATGACTTAAATAATGAATATAAGATGCTATTTAATAAGTGTATGTGAAATTTTCTGTCATAAGATTGTATTACAGGCTACTGTTGAATAATTTCATATATGTTTGGTTTAGTGCTTAGGCTAGAAATCCCGCCCCCCCCCCCCCATATTGGTAATAAACAAACACTATGAAATACAATGTATTTTTAGATAGGCATTCTACAAAATACATTATGTAATGATTGGTTTTGAAATAGATTGTAGACTGGGTAGCATCTGCAAAATAAAGTGTATATGGGCTTCTTAACTGCTTTACATGTCAGGAGATGTTCTGATTGTATAGGTGACTTAATTTCTATTCTTTTTAATTGCTGTATGAAACGTTAATCAGATTATTTTACTACCAATGGTAACTTTAAAAGAGTCCAACTGTTTTGACTGATAATAATACAGATTAAATTGTCTTCATTCCTTACATGTTTAGAAATTTTTGTGTATGTATGCATGAGAGAAATACACTGTTGCTAGTACTGAAATCACAATCAAATAACTAAGGCCTTAAGTTCCTATGTGACGCTAAATGCACTACCTTCCTTCATTCTTCCTAAAACTAATGTACCTTAACTTTGCCCATTCTTGTATTTACAAGAAACAAATTTAAGAATTGTATTCTGCGTGTTACCTTTAACAAAATGACACTTGGAAAAAATGTGTATCAAATTCAGAAATTCTGGTTAAAGAAAAGATAATAGTCTTAATTTCTCCTTCAAGTATCTTAGCTCAAAACTTCTCCTAAAATTGTTACTATTTGTTATAGGAATTACTTTTGGATTGTAATCATTCAAAATATGCCACTTTGAAAAAAAGTTTTATCAATAAGGTAAAAAACAACAGTTCTTGTTAGGGGTATGTCCCCAAATTGTGATCTGCTACTTTAAAAGTATTCAAGTAATAGTTTTCCTAGAGCTTTGCACATTCCTATTCAGTGATATTGGTGTGTGCATAGATTTAAAATAATTGACCTTTCTGAGAGTTAGGGAAAGATCAGTGTTTACCGTATGGATAAACAACAAAATAAGGTAAATAAATGATCTTTATTTTCTAGCTTTTAAAGGAAATTAAACTTGCGTGAATAAATAAACTGATTTAAAATGCGGTGAAGTGTCATTTTCCTTTCCAAACAAAAAAAGGACTTTGATTTCAGCAGATTGTGATGGTTTGTTAATGTTCTGTCAAGGAGTCATTGACTGGGGCTTGAGTTCTGATGGCTGTTAGTCTTGCTTAGCTATGACCTAGTGGTTAAGTGTTTTTTAGTAGGAAATTGGTATCAGCTGGTCTTTTAGTTCCACATTTGATAGCTCACTGTTGGTAGAAGCCATGCTTTCTGGAGCGTTCTGTGCAGGAACAGTGGCCTCTTGGCAATGCTCAGCCTGTTGGGGATTGATGGAAAGAAGTTTGAACATTCATCCTTAAAGAGAAAGAGAAGTTTACCCTCTTACGTTTCTGATTGTAGAAATAATGTGTGCATTTTAGAGAATTTGGAAAATACATATAAAAAATAAAAAATGTCAAACCCTGACAATCCAGCAGCATCAATTTTTTTGGACATTCATTTTCCTATAATATTAATGCTCTTTAAGCATAATCATAAATTACAACTTTGTATCCTATTTGTTAATGTAATCTTTTTTTGTTTCTTGAAAAGCAGGCATAAGTATTTACAAAATACTTTAGTTTTATGATCAGTTTCTTCACTATAAAGCTATGAACATTTTATTTATAATATAAAGCTTGATTGGCCAGATCATTCTAATTGTGGGTATCTTTCTATTACCACATTCCTTTTGTTTTAAAACTCACTTTGTTGTTTTCTGGTTCCTATACAGAGGGTGCCAAAAAATAAATACACATTTTTAAGAAAAAAAAAAAAAACTATTGAAATTGTAATGATATATACTGATAGCAGAAGATGAATACAAGTCATGTTTGACTTCTGCAATTAAAAGAGGTGCTTAAAATTTATGGCAAACTACTGCTTGAGCAGCATTGACCAAAGTGTCCACTTGTGTCACTGCATGGTGTTTCAATTTCTTCCTGAAGTACTGCCATTGTAGCCGGTTTTCTATGGTCCACTGCATCCTTGAAGTTCCCCCATGGGTAGAAGTCAAGGAGTGTTAAGTCAGGAGAATGGCGGGGGTGGGGAAAACTCAATTTTGAATTTCTAATACCATTTCAAAATGGCCTTGTGCTCCTTGAAAGACAGTGTGCTTCTGCCATTTTCTTTGACTTGTCCTGCCATCTTTTGAGTGAACGTCATATTACACATTGCTACCATAATTCAACTTCAAAAGGGTATATCCCTTAAAATGTGTATATTTTTGGCATCTGCAGTATATAACACCCATCTTGAAAGAAGATGCAGGGAGCTATTAAGGTAACTATTCATTGTATTTATTTTTAGTGGTATTCAACTACAGTACATTGTTAACTCATGTGATAAGCTTAAAAAAATAATGATGCTTGAACAGTACCTCTAGAGGTGCTGACTCACTTGGTCTGGGGTGGAAACCTGGCATGGTCATTTGTTTTAAGCTCATTTTAATCTGCAGCTTGACAACTGCTTTATAGACTTATAGATGCCAAAGCCAGATATAAAATAGATTTAAGCAAGACTTAAATCCTACAATATAGGGAAGCTGCATTTTCAGATACTGTTATTGCTTAATGTAAGAGCCATCTTTGTAAAGTTAAGATTGTTAAAAATACCAGTAAAGTTTTTAACGTGTAAATAATAATGAGCTGTCTGTACAAAAATAAACAGTTTGAGAAATTTTGTGGGGTTCAATTTTAATTACCAGTTGACTAACACCCAAAGTGATTACCCACCTAAGAAATTTATTTTGCCCATCATATGAGGGCTGTCTGGAAAAAAGTCCAACCATAAATGCCTCAGTTTTTCATATTATATGGTTGGATACTTTCTGGACAGCCCTCATATATTTCTCTAGGTATGTGATGGTTTTCAAGGTGCTTATCACTGGGTGCCAGCTATTAAGTTACATGTTAACTCATTTAATCATCTCCCAGATACTGTGGAATAGGTACTGTTCTTATCTCCATTGTTTGGGGACGTGGGTGGCAGGCAGATTTAGACAAGTTAAAACATGCTCAGGTTTGCTCTTAAGTAGCAGGGAAGGAGTTGGATCCTGACTGTGCGTTTCTAGAGTTCGTGCTCTTAACTGCTGTAATCTATGTGAAGGAAATGACTTGTACCTGGGTCCAGGACAGACTGTTTCCACAGAAAATTGATATGGTAATTTTGTAATGCCTTTGAGACCACTTTAAGGGCAGTACTTAGATTTCTTTGTGAAAACGTTTGGTCTTAAATTTTCAAAGACTTTATTGCCTTTATCTTTTGAAGAAGAGAAGAAATAAACATGCCCATTAGCAATCAGCTCTTAAAACCTGCATGAACATTGGTAAGCAAATTTATTAGTGTGTTTTATAACAAGGAGAACTTACAGAAATGGTTTACTTTCAGGGCTGGAGAACAGAGTGTGACCTCATTCTTCTATATGGTTCTTTAAATTTTGTGATTATTTAAACCAAATGTCTGAATTTTGATTATGCATGGTCTAAATTCTTGATAACTATTTGTGGTTATACAAAGAACAAAGAATGCCAAGTAATATAGAACCTTACGGAAAACAAATTTTTTGGAGAGAAGTTATTGACACTTGAGGTCTAAAAAAATAAAGTTGAAATTGTGAGTAGTTGAAATCTGTTACACATTCCTGAGCAATAAGAATTCCTCATTTAGTATGTTGTTTCAAGAAGTACAGGTTTGTTAGGAGTTACATAAAGTTTTAATACAGTGTTGGAGGACAAATTTGTTTTCTCTTTGTGTGCTGTTTTAATCCAAAGTGTGTGTACTTAAATGTATAATATGTAGATAAACATGAGGGTGTGTATCAAGCTAATTTGAATTAAATTTAGGGAAATATTTCACTTAAAAATTCAACTTAAGGGTAAACTTGAGAATCAAGTATTTCTTAGGGTGCTTTTGTGTACTTTGCAATCAAATTTTATGAAATTGAAATAAAATTCAGATTTTCTTTTGAAAGTTTAATGATGTTTAATTTATCAAATAAGTGAATTCTCATCTCTCCAAGGAAAAAATTCTCTTGCACTTTGAGACCTCCCCCACTCTGACACACACACACATACACGTGGAATTTGTCAACTGGGAAGTTTCCTTATACATTTTTTTTTTTAAATTTTTTATTTTTTTTTAATTTTTTTATTTTTTTTTGCTTTTTGGTATGTGGGTAGCTCCCTGACTGGGAATCGAACCCAGGCCGCAGCGCTGACAGCGCCAATGCCAAAGCCTTAAGCCACTACACCATCAGGGAACTCCCCTCCTTATACATTTTTAAAGATGATTTCTTATCAAGACTCTACATTATATAATGAGGAAATGTCTTAATAAGAACCTTAAAATTTTTAATTGGATGAAGTTTCTTTGTAAGGTAAGTATTGCGTGGAATGGGGATTTCAGGAAGATAAATATATTGACTATATACTGAAAGTTTCCCAACATGAACTTTAAAGGGCTGAAAATGTTTGTTCGTCTTTTAATAACGTTTGCATCGTAAGCTACTGTTCACTGAGTGCTTGAGTCTTGTAACCCTCATTTGGCTGAGGGAGTAAATAATGTAAATGTTCCCAACAGATAGTGTTCAAGCTACTTAAATATGTAAACAATACTTTCCAGCCAGGACTTGGCTCTCTTACCTCCGAAAAGTGCATTGCAGATGCCGATAGACACCGAAGTTGTATGTCCAAATAGTGCGTTTCCCTCCCCACAGTCGTGTGGGGATAAGGAAAACTGTAGTGCCAGCAGAATGGTGTGCTCCTCCTTTGCTTTTATCTCATAAACTTTTCCTCAGCTTTCACAGAAGTAGTTTTTCTGTATTTGGAACTTTTGGTTTGTTTTAAGGGGCCAATTACCCAAGATAATAACTGAAGTCCCCTTAATAAACTCCCCTGATCACATTTACCTCTGTCAGACCACTAGCCTGGAATGTGTGTGTGTCATTGTCCGTGCTTCAGTATTTTAGTGCACTTGCACGTGATAGTGTACTGGGAATTTTGCATGCTTTAACATGCGTATGTCTTTTACACAGGTTACTATTTCTGTAGTTCTGCTCTCACCTAGAGGTTCTTTACTTGGAGGCCCTCATACTTCCAAGTTTATACCTTGGGGTGTCTTCATATGTGTTCCAGTAAACCAATGCACCGTTTTCTCCTGTACTCTACCAGCTTGGAACCGTTGGTAATGATTTCTGTTGCTGCCAAGGCTAGAATTAAAGTTATGACAGCAATACCTACGAGGTCCCTGCCACCGCTGCTGACTGACCAGTACTGCTCTGACAGCCAGTGCCCTGCGTGACTGTAGAAGTGTCCATAGGCACACATGCTTTTTTACAAGTCTTAAGGGAAGAGGTGAGGCGCCTGAGTGTGAGAGAGGTCGTGTTACTGCGCATCCTCGCTCTGTGTGTGTGTGCGCATGTGCTGAAGACGGAGCGCGTGTGGGCGTGGAGATGGCTCTTCTCACGTGTTGAAAACAGAAATGTCATGAAAATCTGGAATTTTTACTTTTGAACAAGATTTGGAACATGACTTGGATTTCTACAGGCAACAAGAACCGCTGTTCAGTTTTCCTTACAATGCCCATCCCTTCTTGTTTTAGAGTCATTAGTTACCTGTACAATCTCTGAATTCATCTGAATTTGTGACCCCTCGTTTAGGTATTCACCACGTTAGTAATACTGAGTACTTGCCCTGCGTCGGACAGTTGTGGGTGGGAGTGCAGCTGGGATAAGAGCCTATTAGGCAGAAAATACTTAAAGACATTTGTACCTAGTCAACAGATGGCTGGGCACAGAATGTCCAAAACATCAATTGACAGAGGCATAAAGTTTAAAGAGCAATAAAAGCTAATTTTATAAACTACTAACTGTCAGGATTTATAAAGTACTAGCTGTATGTCAGTGTATTTACATACACTATCTCCTTTTCAGAACAAACTTTCAAAACTGCTTAACAGAAGAGAAATAAATTTGTCCCTGCTCAGTGTGGTCAAGCTAAGCCTCGATCCCGGACTTGGGTCGTTCACCGTACTGTGCTGCCTTTGAGAAGAAAGGGAACAGCGCTACTGTGAAATGGACCTAACAGTGACGTTCATCTCAGCCACAATGGCAGCTTACGATGGGTTCAGTCACTGAGTACTGGGAGTTTAAATTGCTTCTGCTTTTCAAAATTTTGGCATCCTGAATAATATGTCTATAGCTTATTACACAGTGCACTAGTGACTAAGAGTTGGGGGTGTCGCTGCAAAATGGTTTCAGAATTTAAGGTGTTTTGAAATTGAGGCTCTTTATAGCTGGCCTTGCAAACAGTTAACAGATTACTGGCTATATAAATGGTAGTTGACAGTTTCAGATCCTAAGCATAAATAGCTTGGAGAGGAAGCATATCAAAGAGCCTGGGATCTGGTGTGACACTGGTTATATTTTTGGCTCAGCCACTTTACTAGTTAGGACCTTGGGCATTTCACTGTGCCCTAGCTTTCTCCTGTAAGACAGGATACTAACCGTGCCTACTTCACTGACTATGAAGGGTATTGAAGAGTACAGCACCTAGAGCACAGCTTGGCCAGAGCAGATGGTTAGCAAATGTTAGTAAATTTGTTATTTACGAACAAATGAGGTGGGGAATTGGGCAGTTGTCTCATTATTTAGGTTAAAAAATAGAACGATATGCAGGCATTGGGCATTGGACTTGAAATTTTATTTCTGAAGTCATTAACCAGTTCTGCAGCTGAATGCAACAGGGCACCTATAGAGAGGCAGCAGGATGTATGGGGTGAATTTCAGAAAAACTTGGATTCGGATCTCAGCTCTGCCTTTGACAAGACACGTGCCCTTGACCAAATGATGGGACCTCTCCGAAGTTCAGCTTTCTTATCAGTGGTACAGTCTGATTTTCACATTCCTCTTTTGTAACCTTGCAGGGTTGTGGTGAGGACTGCAGGAAAGTGCCTCGCCTAATTTCTGGTACATAATACACATTAAAATTACATTTTTACTGTCCTTTAAACATATGTCAAAAAGATGGTAAGAATTTTAACGTTTTAATAGCTGCTTAATGGCAATGGGTGATCTTAAGTTTTTGAGTATGAAGGTAACACTAATTTTAGAGGCTTAGAAATTATAGAAAAGGAAAAGATTCCAGTATTCTCCCTGGAGACAACAGCTTTCTAAATGCTTAGGTGTCAAATATAGATAATATTTAGTGTAAATACATAATAATATCAAAGTCAACGTATGTGTTTGTAAACCATTAATATAAATTAATATAATTGTTAATTTTCTTTTTTTGTGGAAACAATTTTCGAAATTGTGAGTCTAGTACCAAAACACCCACAAACCCTTTAGGCAGATTAATCTATTAACATTTTGCCCCATTTGCTTTATTATTTCCACTACATATACACACATAAAATAATACATATTTTATATGCATGCACACCACACATTCATACATTGCATATATGCACATACATGCATTCGTGATGCACACATGTACATGCATGCGTGTATGTACCTGTTCACACACGTGCATGTGCATATATACATTTTATTTTACTTTTAAACCAGTCAAGGTTCATATAGCATGCATATATTATCTCTAACCACTTCAATGTGTGTTTCCTAAGACTAAGTTTATTCTCTTACATAATCATAGTACAGGTTAAACTTCAGTAAATTGTACATTGACATAATACCTTTTTTCCAAATTCATTTTCCACATCCAGATTAGCTAATGTCATTTATAGAATTTGCCCTCTCCAGCACAAGATCCAGGCTGGAGTAACATGTTGCATTTAGTTGTCATTTATCTTTAGTTTCCTTTAATCTAAAATAGTTCCTCAGCCTTTGTCTTTCATTACATTGACGTTTTTGAAGACTACAGTCCCCCCTCACCCCCACCTTTCAAAACAGAGTACTCCTCACGTGGGCTTGCTTTGATGTTTCCTCTTTTCTTGCCTGAACTACTACAGAAGTGAGATGTCCTCAAGATATCATGCTCAGAGGCGCATGAAATTCTGCTCCTCATTTGTGAATAGATAAAATCAAAGGTGGGGAAAAAGAGGACTCACACGCTTTGTGGTTAAGGCTCTAACCTAAAATCAGACTGCCTGGGTTCAAATGCTGTCTTTGCCATGTAACCTTTACAGCTTAAATGTTGAGTCTCAGTTTCCTCATCTGTAAAGGATTTCAAAAAAGTGCACTTGAGGCCCACCTCGTAGGTGGTTTGAATTAAATGAGTTCATGTATCTGGAGTTCTGACAACTGACTGGCTCATAATTAACACCACATGGGTACTAGTCATCATTACTGATCTACATTCTCCCAATGATATAATTATTACCGTTAGTTTGAAAAGTTCTGTAAGAAAATAAAGTTTCAGAAATGCTGAAATGCTCTGTGCATTGTTTCAGCTCTTACATGTAGGATTCCAAGTCTCATGATTCTAACTGCTGAGCTCTTCTTATTCATGACATCTCTATCTGGATTTTACAAGATTCAAGCAAGCACACCTAATTTCTCCAGAATAGATTTGAAAGACATCAGGAGAGGATATTCTTGTGTCACATAGCGGTCAAGCCTCCAGGAGAGAAGGTCGCAGTCATGCCACTCTCAGGCTGTCTTGAGCAGCGTGCACTGTTGCTGTGGCTCTCCCTTTGAGCAAAGGAGCAGAACGTGCATTTGGAATCCAGTGGTCACTGTCAAAGGGACTATCACCAGATAAAACATGATTTTTTTTTTTTTTATAAATCTTTGAACATTTGCGAAAAATATTTTGAGCTTTTTAGTGTAAAAGTGGTGCAAATTTGTGAATTTCATTTCGGGTTTTGTGATACAATCTGAAATCTCTCTATGAGACTTTACAGGTGTGTTTGCATAGATCTGATCATTTGGAACCTGCATGCTTTTTTCTGTTACCATTTTGGACTAAGCTTCCCTTCTGCAGGTAGAGGAAACATGCCAGAAGCAATCCAGTCCTTCTCTTCCCTCGTTTGCATACTCAAAACTGATCTAGGTCTCTAGGAATGTCCGTCTTCTTATTTTGGGAAAGGATGTGATTCCATTGATTTTTGCAGGGGGAAGAGCCAGCAATCTGGAAACTATTGTAAAAGGTGAAGTAGATATACGAGGGCTGTCCGGAAAGTATCCAGTCATGTCATGTGCAAAACAGTCATTTATGGCTGGAGTTTTTCCAGGCAGCCCTCTTACAGGTGAGAGTCTTCACGACATAAGGGATGATGGGGACCTGCCCAGCCATGAATGTTTTTCTCCAGAACACCACCCATTTTCTCTAGAGACGTTAGTGTTAGGACTGAGGGTGAGGAGGAGAGCAACCAGCCGTGCTTATCAAGAGAGAGAACTGTACAAGGACAGGAGCATGGAGGTCATTTCTTTGTTTTTGCAATCAGACCTCACCCTCTTCTTTGTGTAGTTAAACCCTGATTTCCTTTTGGGGACCTGTGTTAATTTTCTATTGCTGTTTTAACAAATTACCACAAATTTAGTGGCTAAAAACAACACAAATTTATTATAGTTCTGGAGGAGGTTAGAAGTCCAAAGTCAGTCACCAGTTTTAAAGTATGAGCAGGGCCGCCTGCCTTCTGGAGGCTCAAAGGGATGGTTTCCTGCCTTTTCCAGCATGTAGAGGCCCCTGCTGCCCTGGGCTGGTGGACCCCAGTCAGCCATCACACGCCACTGCTCCGTTTCCAGCACACGTCTCCTTCCCTCACTGTGACCCTCCTGCCTTCCTCTTCTAACCACCCTGTGATGACATTGGGCCCATCTGGCTAATCCAGGATAATCTCATCTCCCCATCTGAAAACCCTTTATTCAGACACATCTGCAAAGTCCTTTTCATGGAAGGTAACATTCACAAATTGCAAGGGTTATTAGGATGTGAACATTTTTGCAGGTCAGTATTCTGCTGATCACAGGTGCCATCATTCCTTCCTCTCCGCCTGCATTCTTCAGGGTGGACCCAACCTCCAGCAGAAGGGACAGTCGATTTAGCTGTAAGCCAGTTCGTACATTCCACTGGGTCAGAGAGAAATGTGGCCCAGTCAGACCAGTGAAACTAAACTTCACCCTTAAATGGATCTCAGTTTCTTCTGGTTTAATCAGCCCCTTTCAGATTAGTTACATCTGTCTCATATTAAATTCAAGGTTCAAGTCATTATCGACACCATTCTCACCTGGAAGATTCGGATTTCGCAGTGCTGTTGGCCCGCAGGTCTCAGCAGCCCTCTGCTTCCTGTGTCTGCTCTGGAATCCTCCACCTCTGTGTCTCCCCGTGATGGGGCCCGAGTCAGGGCTACTGCCCAAGTCCCCAGCAGGAACCTGTAGCTCCTTTCACATTCCAGATTGGTGGAAGGAGGCACTTCACTCTCTGTCTCTCTGTCTTTGCGAGGGCACACCACTCTCTTTCCTCATCTCTCAAGGCTGCCACCTGTAGGGAAGGGGCACATTGGAAGCCGTCTCCCAAGTCGCCGACAGGAGGCAGAGCTTTGGTATTCCTCCTCATCTGCCTGAGTTTTAATCTCTTTGCCCCCACCCCCTTCCCTCCTCCCCTCTCTCCAGCTCAGGTATCTCCCCGACATTCCAGGCTTATTCAGCAACAACCTTGCACATCTGCTCCCCACCTCCCACTAGACATGTCCCCATCCCGCACTCACTCGTTCCATCCACATCTTCCCATTGACATCCTTCTGGTCCATCAGGCCACAGACCTTGGACTTGTCCTCGATTCTTTTCTTTCCTTCATGTGCCACAGCCAGGCTTAACCAAAACCTTCCGTTGCCTCTACTTTCAAAATGACCTCGGATTCCAGTTGCTTTGCACCGTCTCCAGGTTGTTACCACCCTGCTCATATTTCATTTCCTTCCTGTTCTCCTTAGTCTTCTAACTTGTCTCCCTGACCCCACCCCTGTCTCCTTCCAGCCTGTCCTTAGAGCAGGAACCAGGGAGCGCCTGTTCAGTCTGATCACCTCTGTCCCACGCTCCTGACACCCTAGCCTTTGTATGCCATTCTGAGCAACCACGGAGACTTTGCAACGTTCTACAAGGCTCCACCGTCTCCCCGGCCCCCACTCATCTCTCCAGGCTCATTTTCTGCTCCTTCACTCCATCTGGCTGGTCATGGAATCTCTGTGGAACACCCCTGCAGCACCTTCCAGTCTCCAACACTGCCCTGGTGTCACCTCTGCCCGCATGCTCTTCCCGCTGTGTCCATGCACGAACCCGCACCTCTCAGGCCTTTACTGCGGGGGCCTCGCTGGGCCTCTGCGCCTGAACCCGTACCCCCCTGCCCTCCACACTATGGCCTCCTCCCATGCCTGTCCCCCCTGTGCTACATGCTCTATTTATCTGTTTATTGTCTGCTCCTCCACCAGAATGAAAATTGTACAAGAGCAGGATTTTATGTTTTCTCCACTGCTTTATCCCCAGTGCCTAGAACTGGCAGGTATAAGAGGGGAGACCCCCCCGCCAACAGAATTACCTTCTGGAGGGCGGGCCCTTGCATACAGGCTCCCCAGCTAGGTGAGTTTTCTAGGAGCCCACCTGCATCAGTGTACCGGCTGGTAGTGTTGTGAGAAGCTGAGTTCAGCGTCGGTGAAATTTTTTTTGGAGATTCTTTCAACGCGTTTGCCCAAATCATGATGGTGATTTACACGAGCAACGTGCAGCATGACGACGCACCTGTCCACACCACGCTGTGTGCCAGTTTTTGACCGGAAACGGCATGACCCTAGTGCCCCACCCTCGTATTCATTGATTTCGCCCTGAGTGACTTGTCGTTTGTTTCCCTGGATGAAAAAAGTCCTCAAAGGGAAACCTTTTGCTGATGTGGAAGAGATAAAACAAAAAATGGCAGAAGCACTAAAAGCCATCAGGATTGACAAGTTCCGAAACTGTTTTGAGCAACGAAAAACACATCTTGATAGGTGTATTTTATCAAACAGAATACTTTGAAGGTGAATGAAGTTTAAATACGTAAGATTAAATACACAAGTTTTTATAAATAAATTCTGTTTTTTTTCTTTTTTTGTCCCCCCTCATATAGTAGGTGCTCAATAAATTTTTGTGGAGAGAGAGAGCACATAATTGTGCATGCATATGGGTTGACATTATAAATTGCATTCTGACTATGGGTTTTTGTTAAAATAAGACTCTGACAGGCCTGCTTTGATTTGGTTCTATCCCTCACCCTGCTCCTTGCCCTAATCTCTCTACAGAGCTCTGGAATTCACAGAGCAACAAAATTCCTCTACCTTTGCCTTCTAGGAGCAACATTGGACCACCATGCTCTGACAGAAGTTTGGGTGTCAAATGGAGAAGGAACTTCAGAGCCCGGAGGAGGGACTGGTTTCCTTCCTCATTTTCATGCCTTTTCTAAATTAGTATTTTCTCTTCCTCTTGCAAAAGCTACTATGCATTTCTAACTCACCCCCTCCATAGTCCACTTGCCTCCTTGCTACACTGCTGTTCTCTAGTCATGACCTTGTTGCTTCCCATTCCTGCAACGTGACAGCCCCCGGCTCCCGGCCCTCCTTTCCACCCTGCTCCTGTGACTCCTGGTGACTTCCCTGGGCCAGTTTCTAGCCTTTGATCTTCCCTCTTCTGTGCCCTTGTCCTCAGCGCCTCTGCCACCCCTCTCCCGGTTTCTCCCTGAAGCTTGTCCACCCCCAGGGTAGAAATTCCTAGGGAATCTTGGCTGTAGATCTACCACTTTGCAATCACAGCTCTTTCTATCCTTTCAGCTTCGTTGCAGAAATACCTCCTGTTGCCAGAATTTTGACCCAAAGTCTTCCACACGTGAAGTTTACCATTTTTCTTTTTAAGAACAGTTATTTATTTATCTTTTTCTGGTTTCCTCATTCCAATTTGGTTTTGCTGTCTGGGTTATAATTACTGCTTAGACAAGGCTCTTAAATTGTGCTTCCACTTAGCAGCCCCTTCTAGCAAACACCAATCCTCCCTGGGTTCACAGGGAATGTTCTAGCCCCATGGAAGGTTCTAGACAATGCAGAGGCCTTTAGATGGCTTGGGCATTCTCCATCATTTTAGGTTAAGGCCTTTTCAGTGTCGCATTCAAAATGAGCATGTAGGTATGAGACCAAACTATCCTGACATTAGGAAATGCTGTTCTCTCATTGGTTGTTGAGAGGGTTGGGACTTTTCCGGAAAGGTATCGGTGTGCCCAATCTTAGTCATTCTGGGAAGTGGTTATTTAGAAATGAGGCAAGCCTTGGGTTTTGAGAAAGGAGGGACTTCCTCTGCTCTCTGGGCCCAAATAAAAGGACATGGAGGCAGAGTAGTGTGGGTGGTGGGGCACTTGCCTGTCTGTGCTCTTGTGGAATGTGATTCCTTCGCCCCAGGGGAGATGGTGGTGGCAGATCCCGGAGGGTCCTTCTAGCCTAAAGGGACATATCTGAGTTCTGGTCTGCTCCACCTTAAGCAATGAGAGGAACATGGGGAAAGCATGCCTGAGGGGCATGTTGCTTAGATAAACCTCTCAACTTGGCCACCTGAGTTCCTGAGCAAGTCTTGGGGAGAAATGGCTGCTTGTATGAACTTGAGAAAGAGCATAAAGAGCTGGCATTTTTCCTGCGGGGACCCCTCAACTTCCTTTCCTCATCCTTTGAGGAGTTGCTTGGAGCATGTCAGGCCTCTGGGATGGGCAGTGAGCAGAGCTGGGGGTTGGAGACCAGCAAGCAGGGACTGGCTTTTCAAGGAAGAGCTGGAGGGACTCCACGTGTGCCCTGCTCCCTCCAGGATATGGCAACAGGAGAAGGCAAGGGGACTGGGCACTGGCTGGTGAGCGCACTGCCATGCGTCTTTGTTAGGATTTAGGGAGCAAGCCCCAGGGAAAGCCTCAGTGCTTGGTGCTTAACTCCATAATCCAATTATGAAGATATTAAGTGGCCTTAATTTGGATAACAGAGTCAAATTTATTATACTATAGTTAAATATAAATTGTATTGATTTAAAATAAGAATCAACCTGTTGAGTCATCATGAGTAACGGCCAAGTCACTAGCCCTAAGAGTGCCCCTCACAGCATACACTTCAGGAGACTCCTGGGAATGCAGGTCTTCTATTCCACAGTAACTCTGAAGATGTAGCTGGCTGTTCTCTCCTTGTCCATAAAATAATAGCTATTGTACTAAGTCACTTTTTCTTGTGACAGTCTTTGTAATATCTTAGCCTCAACATGTTAACTATTGTGATGAAAAGGAAATTACAAGCATTTATTAGATTCAAGTTAACACCTATGCTTGAGCTTCCTTTGTATATTCTAAAACTAGGTAAATGACTGTATTTGGTTTCTTAACCTCTAAAGACTTACTGATTTTAGTTTAGCTAAATGGCACTGCTGAATTTTAAGGTAAATAAAAGAGAGCTCTTGGAAGTGCTGAAGTGAGCTCGAGTGGAGTTCCAGGTTCTTAGTGGGGTGCGGCTTCATTCCACAGAAGGAAATTTCTTTTCTAAGAAGATTTAGCACTCAAAGAATGTTTTGTTTTAATTCGGCACCAACACCTGTCCTTCACCCCCTTTCATTTTCTTTTTGTTTTTGAAGTTAAAGGATGACCACTTACAAAAAACATAGTTTTCACTTTTTTTCCCTCTTTCCATGTATTTAGCTCCTCCTCTCTTCTTCATATTTAAAATAGGAAATCAAAGGCTGGCGAGCTCTCAAAATGAGTAAGTGCAAAGTTTGATCCTGCCACCAGGTGGCAATGTCGTCTTATGTCGTGAGGCTTTCTGGATGGGGAAACCCCATAAACAGATGGTTTAGTCCATCTGTACTATGTGAATTCCTTTTAAAAATCCACATCTCAAACAAAATCAAACTATTATGTTTTTTATTCAAACTGTAGTTACTAAATGAAGGAAGAGTTTGTCTTAATTTTAAGGATAGATGTAAATGTTCCCCTCTCTCTTTGAAGATATTAGAGAGTTGATATAAAGTTTATTTTTCCATCATAAAATTAGGGTAATTATAGCAATAGTGTTGGTAAACCCTTGTAGTATCTTTCATGGAAAGATTCTATAGAATAATACCTTTAATTTTATTACTTTCTTCTGTCTGACTTATTTTGTTGCAAGCAATAATTTTTAAATAATGTCTTATGATTGCATAAAGTTTTCTTTGTATCTAGTCCTTCACTCAAATATTGAATAACTTTTTGATTTATTAATTTAAATGGTTAAGTTCTGGATTCCATATCCCCTCCCTCGTTAACATGTATTAATAAATGGCCTGTCCTATCCATCAATTTTCAAATGGAACCTCTGGCCAAAGGGAGAGCAAAGCTTAAATAAGGGTTTAAATGTAACAGTAATTTATAAATAAAAAATTCCTAAATTTTTTATCTTTAACAATGTTAATACATAATTGTCTTCAAGTTTACTGTTTTGGAACTCTAATGAGAATAATCTCATTAATGTTATTGCTTTTGCTCTGGCTTTGCTCTGCTCTCTGCAGGCATTATATAGGCATCTGGTTTTGTGCACACTGGTTTGGAATAAATCTCAGTTAATATACACCAAGACTGTGCTTCAATACACTACCCTAGCTAAGAGCCAAGGACTGAGAAGATGGTAGGCTTTGATAAGAATACTCATTCTTGAGTGTCTGAACTGTGCCTGGTAAAAAAGCCATTCATTCTGGGCCAGAGCACAGCCATGGGGGTAGAGGAAGGGGTGAGT
Source organism: Lyroderma lyra (assembly GCA_004026885.1). NCBI lineage: Eukaryota > Metazoa > Chordata > Mammalia > Chiroptera > Megadermatidae > Lyroderma > Lyroderma lyra. The sequence continues at coordinate 17,512 of PVJL010003279.1, forward strand.
GCACTGGGGGGTACACAGGTTAGCAGTCCTGTGGGTGGGTCAAGGGTGGATTCACCCAAGTACTGGATAAACGTCTACTCTGTGACTGTCAGTTTACTTAACATTAGCTCACACAATCCTTCCAAAAGCCTCCCCCTATCACAGAGGCGAAGTAGGGTCTATCAGGTGTGGTAGACAGAACATGGCCCCTCAAAGATGTCCACTTCTTAATCCCTGGAAACTGTGACTGTGTTATCATACATGGCAAGGTGGGGACGTGGATGTGGCAGACGGCATGAAGTTTACTAACCAGCTGACCTTCAGATAGGGAGATTGGATGATCCAGGTGGGCCCAGTGTCATCACAACGTCTTAGAATTGGGAGAGGGAGAACTAGTGAGACCCAGCACGAGAAGGCCCCAGCCCTAGGCTGCTGACTCTGAAGATGCACGAGGGGCTGCAACCCAAGGACCGTGGCAGCATCTCCAAGCTGGAAAAGGTGAAGAAACAGATTCTCCTCTAAACCCTCCTGATAGGATACTACCCTGCTGACACCTTGATTTTAATCCAGTGTGACCCATTTGGACATTTGACTTCCAGACTTATAAGATAATGTGTTTTAAGCCACTGAATTTGTGGGAACTTGTTACAGCAGCCATAAGAAACTTAAGGCCCTGGTGTTACATGGTGTAGGTGCCACAAGTAGGGCAAGTCCAGCGGCATTATGGCCCAGCAGTCTGAGAAAGTGTAATTTCTTTGTTTTATGGGTAAAGCTATAGTTCCCATCAGCTTCCTTCCACCTCGTAGGCAGAAGATGAAGGCAAATTCACTTTTAGTTCTGTTCCATTTAAAATTTAGTTTTAATCCAATAATTAAAATAAATTTTCTCCAGGCAATGCTGTGTTTTATTTTTAATAGTTGTTCACTCTTTTTATTTCCTCTTTGGTCACTTGCTCTATTCTGATGGACTGTGTGTGCGTTTGTGTGTGGACTCAGTGGGGTGAGGTGGGGTTCTGCCTTCATTGAGATCGAGGGTGGGGTGTCTAAGGTTTCTCAGGTTTACTCTTTACTGACAAATTTAAAACTGAAGAGTGGGAATGAAAGCACAGGCCTGGAAAAGCTGAGTCACTCAGTTATCTAGGTCACCCAGGCAGGGCTTTCTGAAAGGGACCGTACGGGTGGGGTGGCCTGGCTCCTTGCCTATTTGTGTAGCCTTCTGTGTGTGTGTGTGTGTGTGTGTGTGTGTGTGTGTGTGTGTGTGTTTGTGTGTGTGTGTGTGTGTGTATGTGTATTTGAGGTGATGGATGTCTTTGAAATGGATGCCTTGATAATCAAAAGCTAATTGTTAGGCATTTATCCTATACAGAAGCTGGGATTGGAGCATGAGTCTCTGTCCTCAGAGAGCAGGCACCTCACACTCGGTTGCTCCTGGTGAGGTGACTGAGTATGGAACAGTCTTTGAGTAAGGAAATCTGATCCTATGGCCAGCATCTGGAGGGGAAGGACAGTATCTCCATACTGTAAGTAGAGAGGCATTTTTCCTGTGCCTGGCCTGATTTATCAGGAAGAAAGAGTCACCCATATTCTTCAGAAGTGGCTGATTTGCTAAAAGCTGTCTGCGTCAGAAAGGAGCACAAAGTCAGGGGTGAAGGTACCTTCCACTGGGAATATCTGCTTCTCATTAGGCTGTGGAGGAGATAAGTGCTAGGTGGAGTTCATTAGCATCATTAGACATAAGAATGAATAGATGCGTTTCCTTGATCTACTTCAATGGAAAGGAATGAAGCCTCAGGACATTTTCAATTAAAAAAAAATCTGATTTTAGCTTTTTGGGGAATAGTTTTCTGTTTACTCCTTAACATACCATTTGTAATGATGTCCTTTGATTTCTAAGAGAACATTTTTTATTGACCATAAAAATAAAACAGTATTTGTGGTGTCCAAACCGTGTTCTGCAAATTCAGCCTGGGAGCGTCTGTAAAAAGCAAACTAACAAACCAAAACACACCATACAGATTTTTTAGAGAATGAACGTCACTTTTAAGAAGACATTTACTGTTCTGAATAAAGATGTTTTGGAAATCCAAGCAGGCATTACAATGAATTTTTAAAAAATTATGATTATGGATTTCACATGTACTTGATATGGCTGGAGCAGCAGCATTCCGCTTACCCAATATCCATTCTCCCTTTCTTCTTTCCTGACAGAACTCTGCTTTTGTTTGGTGTGGCATTATGCCTCACTGAAAAAATGACATTTCATGGTCTTCTCTGTAGTGGGGTGGAGGGTCATGTGACATTATCCTGAATAATACAAAGTAAATGGAACTTAAAGTGAAGGTTGCCAAGGTGGAGTCATTTATGTGAAAGGAGCTTAAATGGAGCTGGGAGGCCATAAAGAAGTTTGTCTTACACATGGTCCCCCCCAACATATTTCTCCATGAATTTTTGAACTTCTTAAGTAAGCCTGGACCTTATTTCTTCCTCACCATGGCAATCAGACCATCTACGTATGTTTCTTACTTTAAAAGAAGCCAATCGGTTTTGCCAGCCAGCATTCTTCATTTGCATATTAAAACTAACTAATCCCAATTAATCTAACTAGAGTTCTTTATTTACATGACAGGACCAGATTGAGGGCTGCACATATATCCTTGAGGCTTTATAAGGGCTGCCTTTTTTGTTCTTTTGGATTACACTTTAGGTTGCTACCTAAACCTATGTATTCAAGTAAGTACTTTTTATTTCCTCTCAACTCAGGCTTCTTTTTTGGTTTACAGAACACTGTAGGAAATTTCTGAGATCTTTTACTTTCTTATTTTGGCTTCTACTATGTTTTCCCTGTGTTATTTTCCACTTTTATTTCCAACTTGGAATGTAAATTTGGTTGGCTTTAACTCTAATAAACATCTTGAGACCATGAAGTAAAGACTAGGAGAATCACAGAACTGTCAGTCCTGACATATTTAAGCTGCTGACATAATGCCAATTGGCATGCTGCTAGATTTCATGTGGCATGACAAAAAAATTACAACACTAATTTAAGTGAATTATGGTTAAATTTTCTGCATTTCTAATTTACATATGACATTTCCCCAATTCAAATGTAATTATACATCTTTTATTTTCTTATTAAAATATTCAGCTGCCACTTGCTCATATTTATAGGAAGTCTAGTCTCTTTCTCAATGGGTCTCGTCTCCTGTTACCCTCCCCCACCTCACAATTGGCCAAAGTCCCATTCCGCTTCAAAAATCAGGCTGAGAGAGAACTGGAAAACCTGATTGCCCACTACCAGTGTCTATTGCTTACCACATGATGTTGTTGTTGCAAAGTGTTCCTGAGCAGTCTGATGCTTCATAACCTGCCATTGCTATATCCTTTTCTTCTAAAAAATTTACCTGAAAACGCCTTCACCTACATCCTCAAAGGATATTTTTGCTAGGTACACAATTCTAGGTTTGCAGTAATTTACTTTCAGTTCTTTAAAAATATCATTCCATTGTCTTTGACTTCCAATCTTTTTGTAGGAAGTCAGCCATCCATTTATTTGTTTTTTAAAAAGGAATGTATCTATTTTCTTCAGGCTTCTTTAAAGTGTTCTCGCTGTCTTTGGTGTTAGCAGTTTTACAATGATGCAATGAGGTTTGGGTTTGTTTGTTTATCTTGTTTGGGGTTTGAAAGATTTTTTGAAACTTTATTTTTTAAAAAAACAATATTTTTCATCAGTTTTGGAAAATTTTCCTTCATTATCTCTTCTAATATATTTCCTACCCCAATACTTTCTTCTCCCTAAATGAGTTTTTAATTATTAATATTTGTATGTTAATCTTCTTATTATATACCCTATGTATTTTGCCCTATTTTTGTGTGTGTTTTACTTTCTTTATCTTCCTGTGCTTTATTCCCAGGTAATTTCTGCCTTCTACTTTACTGTTTCTCTCTTTAGCTATATCTAATCTGCAGTTAAACCTTTATACTTCTTAATTCTGATACATTTTTCAGTCCTAGAATTTCTTTTTTAAAACAGTTTCTAGTTCTCTGAAAAAATTAAAAATTTTACCTTTTATCTCCTAGCATATATTAAGGATTACTATTTTAAATTCTATATCTTACACCTCAATTATCTGGAATCCAAGGGATAAATTTCCTTTTTGTTCATTTTCTTGTTTTCTAGTATGCTTTATTGTTTTAATTTTAATAGCAGACATTGTATATGAGAAAGGGTAAATAATTTGTGTCCCAAAATAATTTTTATCATCTTACAAAGAAGATCCAAATCAATATAACCTTAGTACATTCTGTACACTTAAAATCACCAGAGAGTTTTAAAAATTACTGTGGCTTGGACTCCATACTCAAAGATTATAACTTAGTTGGTTTAGAATTGGACCTGGACATCAGTGTGTCGCAAAACTTCCTTGAGTGATTTTAATGTATACCAGGATTGAGACCTGCCTTAATATAAAATATAATAAAGATAGTACAAAAAGGGAAAATAACAGTTTAACCACTTAATCTCACTATGAATATAGCTGCAAAAATAATATATAGAATTCAACTGTTATAAAAAATACTGATCTTTGACTAAATAGACTTTATTGCAATAACACTTGAATGATTCCCTCATAGAAAGTTTATGGGTATAATTTATTGCATTACATTTCCCATGGAGAAAACTTATAGGAACATATCAATAGATGTTGAAATTTTAACTGAATAAAAACTTCGTGATGGGAATGGAAAAAATTACTAAAATGTAATAAAGTCTCTTTGGTAGGTATTATTATAATAATGCTTATCAATATCTGATTTTTGTCTCCTTACAGGCATAGATGGCTAAATTCCCCAGACTCATTGCAGCTAACTTGGTGGAGTCATGTGAGTAGTTTTGGTTAATGAGCTGTGCTGCAGCATAGGAGAGTGGGTGTGAGAACACTGTGGGCTCTCTTCCTCCACCATGGTGATCCAAGAGGCTTTGTGTTATGATGTCAGGGCCACAAGACTGAAACAGCCTGCTTTGTGTCACCTCACAGAGAACAGCATACCTGGAGGTTGTCCAGACCCACAGCTGGCTTTGTGGAAGTGAGAAATAAATGTGTTAAACCACTGAGATTTTAGAGTTGTTTGTTATTACAGCACCACCTTTCTTGACCAGAGGTTGTTGGAAAACTTTTTCTGCAAAGGGGCCAGTTAGTAAATATTTTAGACAATATGGGTCATATGGTCTCTGTTACAATTACTCCACACTTCCAATGTAGCAAAAAACAACCATACATAATACATAAGCAAACAAGCATGGATGTATTCCAGTAATACTTTACTTACAAAAAGGGGTGGCAAATTTAGTTTATGGAGCAGTTTGCTGACATCTGTTTTTGACTAATACTTTTGCCTACTTGTATCTCATTACAAATATAATTCTAAGTATTAAAATCCTAAACAATTTCAATTACAAACAGGAACAAGCAGAGTTGTCCTCTATTGCCACTTAATAAGGATATAGTTGATGCAGAAGTTATAAAATTGAAATTATTGGTGTAAATACTGGACAAAAAGAATGTTTTTTGCTGAGGACATAATCATATATTCAGAAAACATAAGAAACACTAATAAAAGTGATTGGAATTTACAGGACAATTTGGTAAAATGACTGAATAAAACATATGATAAAGTAATTGACATATATATATATATTCCTCAATAACAAAATCTTACATGATAATGAAATGGGAAATATTCAAAATAGTAGTACAAGTTACACAATAAAATAATTTTGAGTAAATTTAATGAGAAAGATGTAATATCTACATGAAGACTAATAGAATCTAAACAAATGGGAAAATATCTCATGATAAAAAAATACCATAAAAATGTCAGTTTCTCCAAAATTATATTTAGAAAACAAAATGAGACTGGTTAAAAGTTTTTTGAAAAATAAAAAATGTGACTTGACGAATCCAATATGAGAATGCATTATAAAATCAACAAAATAAAAACTTTTAGTATTGGGCATAGCAGAGAAGGAGAAGGGAGAAAGAAGCAAACCAAACCAAACCAAACCAAACCAAACCAAACCCAACAAACAAGATTCGGAAATATATTAAAATAGTTGTCCTTCATGTATCATTATGTATGACATGATTCTGTTATGTAACATTACGAGTGTGTGTGTGTGTGTGTGTGTGTGTGATTATAAGTGTGCATGTGTGTATGCATAAAGGTTTGTATGAAAGAGTGATCGCCAAATTGTTAATGGTGTTTATCTCAGGACAGGAGACTTTCAATTAAAGTTTTCATTTTTCCTTGTATTTTTGGGTGTTTTTAATGTATTGATGATGTATTATATATCAAACAAAAAAATGCAGAGGTTTTAAAATTACAAACCAAAAATAACAAAAAAATAACAAAAGAAGAAATGAAGCCACATAGATGCCACATTTATGGTAATAGTGCTTTGATCACCTTTATACACTGGTGGCAGAAATCACTAGTGACTCACAGCGCTATGATAGAACAAGTACTATTCATCAATCAATCAAGCTGTCTGCCCTTCTGGACTAGGTGATTTTAGTGGTGAAACAAGGCAAGGAACTGCATGGAACAACTGGAAGAATATGCCCTAGTCTAATGTGCTTAGGAAAGTAGTTTATGCAAGAGACTCTGGTATTTAAGCTCACCAGACCCACAAAATTGCAATTCTTTGTATAATAAGAACTGAACAGTTTAAGACTTAGCCCTGGAAAGTCTCTCAAAAGAAAATTGTTGACCTCTCACTCAGGGAAGTCTTTTTTACAATTATTTTTTAGGTTTCAATTATAGTTGACATACAATATTGTATTAGTTTCAAATGTATAGCACAGTGTTTAGACATTTATATAACTTACGAAGTGATCACCCTGAGAAGTCCCAGTACTCATCTGACACCATACACAGTTATTATAATATTATTGAACTATCTTCCCTATGCTGTACTTTACATCCTGTGACAATTTTATAACTGGAAAATTATACTTCTTAATCCAGTTTCCTTTTTCACTTGTCTCCCCAATCCCTTTCATCTGGCAATCATCAATTTGTTGTCTGTATCTATGAGTTTGTTTCTGTTTTGTTTGTTTATTTATTTTAGTTTCTAGATTTCACATATAAGTGAAATCATATGGTATTTGTCTTTGTCTGACTTATTTCTCTTAGCATAATACCCTCTAAATCCATCCATGCTGTCACAAATAGCAAGATTCCGCTCATTTTTATGGCCAAGTAGTATTCTATTGTATATGTGTACCACTTCCTCTTCATCCATTCGTCTGTTGATGGACACTTAGGTTGCTTCCGTATCTTGGCTCTTGTAAATTATGCTGCAGTGAACATAGGGATGTATAGGTCTTTTCAAATTAGTGTTTTGGATTTCTTTGGATAAATACCCAGAAGTGGAATTGTCGGTTCATATAGTAGTTCTGTTTCATTTTTTTGAGGAACCTGCATAATGTTCTCTATAGTGGCTGCACCAATTTGCAAACCCACGAAAGCGCGTGAGGGTTTTTCTTCCTTTACATTCTTGCCAACATTTGTTTGTTGATTTTTTGATGATAGCCTTTTGATAGGTGTGAGGCGATATCTCATTTTGGTTTTAATTTGTATTTCCCTAATGATCCTTAAAGATGTTGAACACCTTTTCGTGTACAGTAAATCCTCACTTAATATTATTGATAAGTTCTTGGAAATGCAACTTCAAGTGAAATGATATATAACCAAACCAATTTCACCATCCATAGGCTAACTGATATAATCAAGGGTTAAGTTCCTATGGTATATTTCTGGTTATAAAACATCACTGAACTTCTAAATAAAGACCTCAACTCCTTCTAATATTAAACATTGAAATGAATGTGAGCTATACATATGTTTTAGAAAGATCAATAAAAACAAGTACAATAATTCTTTTCCAACCCACTGATTCCAGTTCAGGGTCATAGGTGGCTGGAGCCAGTTCCAGCAGCTCAGGTGTAAGGCAGGAGCCTGCCCTGGACAGGACGCCCGTCCATCACAGGGCCACTCACCCCACACCCACTCAGACCGGGACAGTGTGGACATGCCAGTTCCCCTCACATGCACATCTTTGGGGTGTGGGAGGACACCTGAGTCCTCAGAGAAAACCCATGCCGACACGGGGAGAATGTGCAAACTCCACACAGACCATGGCCCTGGCCAGGAATCAATTTTTTTCATCAATGTTATAATGAGATGTCATTGAACGAAATAACATTATTTGAGGATCTGCTGTACCTGTTGGCCATTTGTATGTCTTTGAGAAAATTTGTATTTAGTTCCTCTGCCCATTTTAAAATTGGATTTTCTTTCTTTTCTTTTCTTTTTCTTTTTTTTTTCCTTTCTTTCTGCTCTTGAGTAGTATAAATTCTTGGATATTAACCCCTTATTACCTGTATGATTTGCAAAAATTTTCTGTTATTCCATAGGTTGCCTTTTCATTTTATTGATGATTTATGCAGAAGATTTTTGGTTTAATGTAGTACCACTCATTTATTTTTGCTTTTGTTGCTCTAGTAATTTAAAGGAGAACAAAGAACTCTTTTTAGTTAGTTAACTGAGAGAGCAAGGAAATGGAGAGCGGCCGCTGCCGTGCAGCGTGGCTCGTTAGTCTGTGACACGTTGCATGTACTTAGGGGTTGGAACGTTATCAACGATGGGCACACACATGGGAAGGCACGCTCTTTGGGCTTCGCTCTGACTGCAGGAGTGGCGGGCGGTGAGACGACGGGGCAGTGCATGTGCCTCCTGCCCTGGAGGTCAGGTCACTGCTGTCACTGGCTAATAATGATGGTAAATGAACTCACCTCTTATTAAGTCTGTGACTGTTCCCCTGATAAGCGCCTGGAATGTATACCCAGATGCTTTCATGAGAAAACTAATTAGGTTGTTCCATACAAAAAGAGCATATGTTGAGAGTTTATGAAACTTCTAAGGTCCCCAATAACCAGCCTTCCTGGTGTCATTATCCAGCACCACCAGTTGTTTCTCATTTTTTCGGGGGGTGTTACTGCTTAATTAAAACCCATCAATCAACTGAATCAATTGATCAGAATCTGTTAAGCTTTGACTGTGTGTTCTACACGTGGTTTAGAGTCCAATGCAACAGAAATTACATATGGGACAATCATTGCCTTCAAGGAACTGAAAGTCTGTTTGGAAGCAATGGCAGTTGTGAAGAAAATCAAGCTGTGAAGAGCTGCACTAAGCACAGCAGGGATCCTGAAAAGGGAGCAGTGTGGGGGCTGGAGTACCCTTGAAAAGCTTTGTGGGAACAGTGAGATTGAGCCTGGCCTGAAAGGACAGGAGGGAGCGGGTGGGCCTTCCAGAGGTATGTGTGCCTAGGATGGGAAAGGGTGAGGGGGTGGGATGCAGCCGGCGGTAAGCCAGGGACAATGAGGATCCCAGGTCCATCAGACGGCATACGTTGGTGAGTGTGGAAGACCAGTCCTGTCTGTACAGAGGGCAGCTATCCCACTCACTGTAGAAAAATGAGGAAAGAGTATTCCAGGACCTCTGGAGGCAGCAAAAGCAGGGGGTTTTAGGCAGAGGATCACTCCTCACGCACTTTCAAACCTCCTGTTGGTGGGACAGCCCCTCAGCTGGTGGAGACACCAAGGAGCTGTAGTTCTCATTGCAAGGGGGTCGGGCAAAGAGTCTGGATGATAAAGGGGAAGTTCTAGAACCTCCTGCCTCAGCTTCTTTATCTATACAATGGGGATAATGCTTCAAGAAGCTGAAAGTTTCTTAGCACATTGTCTGACAGGTTGTTGGGAGTATAAATACTCAGCACATTGTCTGACACAAGTGTCTGTGCAGCGTGTTTATACACTGGGGCTGCCCAAAAATGCATACACATTTTAAGTGATATTATCTATGTATTACTTTTCAAAGTTGAATTGAATTATGGTAGCAAAGTGTAGTATGATGTTTGTTCAAAAGATGGTGTTAATCAATTGAAGGCTAGCATCACCATGTGACAGGCAGGACAGCCAAAGAAAGTGGCAGAAGCACGGTTGTCATTCGAGGAGTGCAAGACCATTTTGAAGTGGTGTTTGAAATTCAAGAACGTTGTGCAAATTCGACAACAATGGAGGCATGAGTGGGCAACAGAACCTCCAACACGCCTAACAACTGCACACAATCGTGTTATGTTTGAGACACATGGTACTATGTGTGATGTGCGCAAGGAAAGATCCAGGTGGTTTGCTCAAGCAGTAGCTCGCCGTCGTCAGAAGTGTCTGGATGCTGATGGTCACCACTGTGAGCGCCTCCTGTAATTGCAGAAGTCAAGCATGACTTCCTTTGTTATTGGTACATATTGAGTATTACAATTTTAATACAGTTTTTTTCTTTTTAAAAATGTGTACACATTTTTGGCGCCCTATGTATGTATGTAATAATATATTAAGTACATATTTATATTTATAACATCTGAGGTCAACTTTGCAAACTCATCTTTAAAAAATGCTACATACCTCATTGCTGAAGGTGACATCACTACGGTCACCTTTGAAGTACTCCCCTTGGGAAGCTGTGCGCCGAGGCTAAGGTCTAGTCCACCCTTCAGAGCAATTTTGAAACTCTTTTTCTGGAATGGCTGTCAGAGCTGTCATCGTACCCCAAAACTGACAATTAAGTTTGTGAACTTGCTACTGTGAGCTTACGTTGGCAACACTGTACAAACAATTTAGTAAGGTGTCATAATCTTGGTAATCTCAAGCAAAAAAACCCTTTTTTCCAGTTGCTTGAGATTTTGCTGGTTGCTTGAGAGTGTTGGTTGCTTGAGTGTTGGTTAACGGAGAGTCTAATTATATTAATCTGGCATCTGCCAATCCCCTACATGTATTATAATTGTATAATTTATAATGTAATTTATATTTATGAAGCTATATTATATTAATACATAAAATATTAAGTGTATTCATATTTAAAATTACTGATACAAATTAGAAAATACATTTATAATGACCCTAAAACTCATGGCTTATCTCTGGTTCCTTTTTCTTACAAAATCTATTTGAGAAGAACAATGGGTGGAAATTTATTTCCTGATGTATAGAAAAAAGGAAACCCTCTTTTGTGGTGTGCTCCAGTCTTTGGTTCCCTGCATTACCCTCAGTTCAGCTCAGCTCTTGTCTCTATCTTGAGGTTGAGGAGGCTGAGGGCCCAGGAGTGAATCTGCTTCCCTTAACCCCATACAGGTAAAGCTGTGCAAGACCCAGCCAGGTCTTCTCACCTCAAGTCGGAGCCTGTACCTGGGCACCGGGCTGCTAAGGGGCCCAATAGAAGTTGAACAGACCCTGTTCCTTATCACCTCTGGCTCTGAACACAGATTCTTGGCCCCCTGTCTTTGACAAGATTCATCTCATGTGCTTGTTCTTAGAGAATTCAGACCCCCTCCAGTACAGGGTTGAAGGGGGCTAGGTGTAACCTGTGTGCCAAGTTGAGGACCAGCCTGCACACGGTCACCACCAAGCTGGACCCCAGGCTGAAAGGGCCTGCTAAGAGCCCACTAGAATGGCTTTGGGGACAGTCCAGCGCACCTAAAAGCCCACCGTAATTACCATCCAGAACACAGAGCTAGTTAGCATCACCCACTGTCTTTGCCAACTATAGTTGGTATTAAAAAACTCCAACGTGAGCATGTTTCCTCTGTTCTTTCTAGAATTATTTAGACCACCGACACCATCATTTTGTTGACTTAGTTCATTCCGTTTAAGCTTACTTTTGTTATAAACATTATTCCAGCTACTCTTTACATACCATACAGATTGTTAAACACAGGGAAGAAAGATACACCTGGAATTCATCCTCAATTTACCATCTTTGCAAACAATGTGCTTGGCATTTGTCTCTGAAGGCTCAGGGCATTTGGAACCACGGGAATGCAGACAGATAAATCACTGGGTCCACGCAGGCTTTTTCTGTGCACAACCAAACCCTGGGGTGCAAATGCAGGCCTTTAGTTCTCATGGTTACTGTTTTCAACCCAGTGCTGCTGCACTGGTGATGAGGGCGTGATGGACGGACGTGCTGACTTCCGAGGAAGGAGTCTGGGCTCTCCCCTCACGGCCTGAGGCCAGGGGTGACTTGGCCTCTTCCCAAGGCCAGTCTGCTCTTCACTCTTCATGCCCTGCTCGGTCACCAAGGGGCCTTTGGGCACCTGAGGGCGACCTCAGTGGGCTCATTCCCTGGAAACAGGGTCACTTGGAAGTGCACAGTCCCAGCCTAGTTGACCAAGAGAAGTAATATCACCCCCCACAACACAGACACATCAATATGTTTCTTTCTGCATGTGATTGAGAATAGTCAAAAGGAACAAAGCTCATCACAGCTTTAAAGAAATCCTTTCTCATGACCTCAGTTGTCCTCTTAATTGGCAGGAAGTAAGTTCATAAAAAGCAGTTTGCAGATTGCAGGAGCAGATAGAAGGTGACGGGAGTATGAACTGACCCTCATGGGAGCCCAGCTTTCATGTCATGTGGAAGGACTTTGTCCTTCCGTCATCGCTTTCCTCCTTCCTGCCCCCAATCCTGGTTGCTTAATCTGCCCAAAGTCTTACTTGCTTGCTTTTGCCCTTAACCAGAACTGTGTAATAATATACAACATATTTGCAGGTCTCCTGCCATTTTACCTAAGCCCAACATCCAGGGTCTGATGTGCTGGAAGTGCAGGACACATTTCTAAACTGTGTGAGCAGAGCATTTGGGCATCACCGAGTGCCTGTTTCTCTTCTGAGGTTCAAAATATCAACCCTTATATTGTAGCCGATGACCCTGGGTAGGGCTGGTCAAGGAAGTGCTCCCCAACCCTGCCCTTCCCAGGCAGTTTGGGAAACAACTTCCTGTCAGAGATTGGAGTTCTGGGGACAACAGGGGAAACTGTCCCTGGCAATTCATCTGGAGTTTCCCAAGTCTGAGCACTTGTGAGTTTTCTCTTTATTTCTTAAACCTGACTTGTGAATGGGAGTTTGTGATTTTGTAGCACCCTGAGTTCCTTGGCAGACCTTTTGAAGCTAGAGGAGTAGTGGGGGAGGGGGAGGGGAGCAGCAGGGAATAAAGCAGAGCTGACCCAGAGCTCCAGGTGCAAGGGGAGTGGTGGGACTCTTCCTTGAGGCCCCCCTGTACACCCTCAACTTGGGGTATAGCCTTGATTTCAGGTTTCCTTTGTTGTCTTTAGATCACATTCTCTCATTTTGGTTTGGAAAGTCACCTTCCTACGACTTACCTTTGGTTTCAGTAATGTCTCCTCAAGTGTCCAGGGCACTCCTGTCACCTCAGCTTTTCTGTCAGAAATGCACACGGAAGTGCTGGAGGCTCCTTGAGTTGCCTGCATGGTGCCGGGGACAGCCCGGGGGAGTGGACAGGCAGTGGGGACACAGGCTCTTCTCAGACGTATGGGCCCTAATGTGGAACTCCTGACATGACAGAACGAGATCGTTTTGTGTAGGGGTTGACGGGAGGCGCTGATCTCACACTCACGTCCGCCATATCCCATGAATACCCACACAGGGGAGGGAGGAGGATGGTTCTTTCCTGTCACCATCCCGTCTCTTTGACCAGCTTTGGTTGTGATGAGGAATAAAAGTATAAGAATGCTACTTATTTAGTGTTTACAAAGTGCTATGTAAAATTCTGAATACTTCATGGAGATAGTAACTCACTGGATTTGTGCAACAACCCTACAGGGTGGGTCTTCTGTTTTTATCCCAATATCTCAAATGAGGAAGCTGAAGGATAGGATGGTTATGAAACTTGGCTTAATGATACAAGCCCAGATGAGACCGTGGTTCGTCATAGATGGCTGTGCAGTGAGGGTCTGAGCCAGGTCCTTAGTATGTGTAAGTCAGCCACGTCTGGTGTCCCTGTGTTCACACGGCAGTCCCAGCCTGTCTGAGTTCGTTCGGTTACTTTTCACGGCTTACGTTTCAGGACACTTTTCGGTTAGCTGCTTCATTTCACCTCCAGGTCCTGTCTTGTCCTTCAAAATGGAACCCATTCCAAGGGACTGCATGGAGGGGGCTGCCCTGCCAGATGACCTGACCCATTCAGATGGGAGGTCATTCATTCTAAAGTGCTCACTCAGCTCTAGGAAAAGGGAGCCGTGGGGTTACCACGAGATCAGCTAAATCCACAGGCCTCGAATTCCCCAAGTTGCCTAAAATTTTAGGAAACAAAAAATGTCAGCCAACCCATGGTCATTCAGCTCCTTTAAATTCTGGAATAACCACCAGGCTTATAAATTTGGAGAAATATATAATCAAAGCCCAAATAAGCATAATAATAATAATAATAATAATAATAATAATAATAATAATAATAAAAACTGGTCTTGAGTTTCTTACTAAAGGGTGATGCTGAACATGCTAAGAAGGAAGCTTAGCAGATGAGGGAAGAACATTTGGGGTGGTGGCTGCTGGGGTGGTGGCTGTGGGACTGCATTTGTCAGTCAGTATTGTTTGCCCAGCGGCGCTCCACAGGCCTGGTCCTTAGAAGGACCCTCATGAACGTGTATAACTGGAGAGCAGATGGTGGAAACGGATCAGGTCTGTGAGGGACCTTAGCTGGCATCCAGCCCGCGGTGGACTTAGCCGGGAGCCCCGTGTTGCCCCGTCCTCCTGGGTGCCACCTTCTGTTCTTCCTCACTGTCCTGGTCTCCTCAGGCTGGGAGGGGAGCTCGGGACTGCGGGAATTCCTTCCTTTAAGTTACGTTAAAGTTCCTACTCTCCCCCCAGATCTCGGACCCTCCTTGTTTCCTTCTTACTCTCCTAAAGAAAACAACCTGCCAGGAGACAACTTCGTGCAGTTTCTGCCACCAAATCTGTAACCTTCCATCCTTCCTTGCCCGTTCTCGTCAGACCCTGTTGCCATGGAGGAGATGAGGCAGCGCGTCCTGTTGGAGCCCAGTTCTTCCTGTGTGTGGGTCCGCTTCCCTCTCTCCTCCACAGGGACTTCTCTTTGGGATGATTTCTTTCCCAACTCAGTCTTCCAGTCCTTTCTATGGGCTCCATCCCATCAGCATTCAAAATACTCAGGTCTCATTCCCAAGTTAAAAAAAATCCCCCTAACCTAGTCCCACATGCGTTCATCAGTGCTTGTCTCCACTTCCCACTTCTCATTCATTCATGGATTCTGTTGCTTCCAACATAACTCTCAACAAGGTGACCAGTGACCATTTTGTGGCTACAGAGCCATTGACTTTTGGGGGGGATTTGACACTGCTGGTCATCTCCTTATCCTTGAAACATTTTGTCAGCTTTTAGGACATTTGTTGACCCTCTTCTGGTTTTTCCTTCTTCCTCTCCAGGTGACACCATCAGTCTCTCCTTTGCAAATATCTTCCTGAGTTCTCCCTTTATGTTGAGCTTCTTTGGGGTTATGTCTTGCTTTCTCCTCCTTCTCCTCCAACATGCCCCGCTGATTGATTGTATCTTCCCACAGCTTGAACTGCTACCTGTGTCCTCTGACAGCTCCAATCTAAATATCCAGGTTAGTTTTCTCTGACCCCCAGATATGCCCAAACCACCATGAATGTTCATCTCTGCCTGGGTGTTTGTGCGCAGCTCAAATTCAGCATGTCTGAGATTGAGCTCTATCTTTCTGTAACCCACTATGCCTCTTCTATTTCAAACTCAAGTCAGTGGGACCACTCTCCACCTCGTGGCCACATCCAAATCCAGGGAGTCACCCTTGACTTCTGCATCTTTCTTACCTCTCCACCATTGTTACTCTGTCAAACCATTTTCTGAACTGCATCTAAGTGACCTTTTAAAAATACACATGTTATCAAGTCACTCCTCTCATTAAAAGGTTCAATGGATTCTTTCTGTGCTTTTAGGAAGTTCAAACTTCCTAACTCATGTGGATTTTCATGTCTTGGCCCCACCTCCAGAACGCCTATCTCCTGCCCTTGCTTATCTGTGACAGATTCTTTACTTTCTTCAGGAAACGAAATGTGGGACAGTGTAAATCTCACCGTGTCCATGGCGATGGGCCAACCCCATGTGGAGTGACCACCTCATTCCGTAGTCCTGAGGTTTCTGACGGTGGCAGGCTGGAAATGTCACCTTCCTTTTGGAAAGCCCATGGCAAGTTCTCGATGTCGGGCAGGGCTTCTGGAGTCTCACCCTGAGGTTTACCAGTTTTCTCGTCACCTTCGCTCTTAACTAAGAAAGCGGGAGGGGAAGAGGGCGGTAGGTTTTTCGATACTTAAAAACACTAAACCAACAAAATTTATGTGGACATTGTAATTATTGCTACAGTGAATTGATGAACTCTATTCTATCCCTTTTTGGCTGGAAGAACATAAAAATCCCAATGAAAGGAAACAGATGTCGTTGCTTTGAGCATTTCCAAAGGAAACTGCAATAAAATATGAAACATCACTGTATAAAAGCCTGCTGTGTAACAGAGATGTTCTGATATTGTTTTCATTCGCCAGCTGTGTGTAAGTGGAGTTGGTGCCTCTGGCCAACACAGCCCCCACATCAGAGTAATAGCAGCAACAAAGTAATGGAAATGTTCAGGAAGAAAGCCCCGACTGTGCCTCTAACTGTGCTCGATTTTCCTTTCAACCAAAAGTCATGTAAAAGAAGTGAGTTCAAAGGAGGGCTTGTGGGTTGGTAATTAAAAATGATTTATGAGTCAAGGAAGAGCAAATGGAATCACCAGAAAGCACAATCTCTGGTGATCAATTCATAAGCCCCAGCTAGCAGGCAAGTATTCTGGTTCACCCTGACCATGAACAAGAAACATGTTGGCTTCAGGGTTGGATACAGCTCAGTTTCATGTCAGTTAGAGTGTTTGCTGATAACCCTCCATCTGCCTTTCTGTGTCCAGGGTGTCTGACCCCCTGACCGGTGACCTGGGTGTCCCAGGGTCAGCCCCCTTCTGCCAGTGCATGCTGGGAGGGGAGAATTTATTCCCTCTCCCAAAGTAGGAGGTCGGTGGGCCTTATCCCTCTTACAGGTTTGCTTTCCTACAAAACTTTGGAGCATGTGGAGTTTTGTCCGTGTTTTAAAAGAGGTGCAGGACTTATATTCGTCCTCTTCAAAATTTTCCTTCCTCATCTCCCCGTTCTCTTTCTCTCTTCCTATCATTGCAATTTAGAGACTGAAAATCAAGGGGAAAAAGAAGGAAGCTTGCATGTCTTAATACTTGCAGTGAGGAAACCCAGAAATAGTGTTGATAACATTCTGGTGGTAGAATTTGTGGGGAGCCCACTCACAGCATGTGACCTGCAGTGTGGCTGGCCCTTTGTTTTTTTCTGAACTTGATTGTGCTCTGGGGCCAAGGGAAGAGGATGGCTCTATTGTCATTGTCACCGGAGCCACTGCTTCCCCATATGACTGTGTTCTTTCAGGCTTTCCAGATACCAAGGAGGCTTGGATTAATGATTGACTAAAATTAATAGGACAGTAATTGTCTAAATGAAATGTGGTCTGGGCTTCATTTCAACTTGACAGTTCTTGTTCTCCTGTTGGATTATTTGTGTGTGTGTGTGTGTGTGTGTGTGTGTGTGATGTTCTCAGGCAACTTTAAAAGGGCATGGATGGGTGTGCCTTAAGTTTGATTTGTGGTTTAGCTGTCTACTTTTAAATTAAAATACCCAGCAAACAAAAGGCTCAGCTCATGGGTCCAGAAAATGAATTGCAGAGGTCTAGGGTGGGGCAGTAGGATTTAGCAGGAGCAGGAGTATAACAGGCTAAAGGTTGCTTGAGAATAAAGCTAATATTTAGAACTGGTATACTGTGGCTGCCAAGAATATGGGGTGCAGCCATCTTAATAAAAGTGTAGTATTTAGAAGGAAAGGAGCTATCGTCTTGTTTTGGCTTAGTGGGACCACCTGTGGAGCATGGGTCAGTTCTGTGAGGGCACCTCTCTTGGAAGGGGCCATAATAGAATGGAAGCATTCCGAAAGGAGAACAGCCAGGACCTTGTGGGCATCTCAAACTCTGCTGCATGGGGAATGGGGGAGGGGAGTGAAGTGTATATATCTTGGAATGTTTGGGTACCGTTCCCATGTGACTGGGTCAGGGCACTGAGAGTGCCTTGGTGTAGGGGAGCCTCCCACACAAATTTTCAAGGGGGTTTGTGTTTTGGGTGGTGATGAGGACCCTTCATGGGAATATTGCATAACCACCCTATGTGTAAGCATCAGAAAGAAGGTTGAAATAAGCCACTTCACAGTCTTGTCCAGCCATGAAATGTTATGATTTTTGAAGTAGATAAATCTGTATTTTTAACAGGTTTCAGTGAAATTTGATACGTAGGTCAGGAGAAATCATGCTCCTGGGTAATTCTGAAGGAGTTGCTTAGACCAACCTGCAGTGGGATCTCAAGCCTCCCTGTGCCTCAGAGACCGGCCCACCAGATGTACTCTTCTGAACGAACAGAGAATGGTGCTTCAAACAGTATGTGTGGTCAGCCTAGTCTCACGAGCCTAAATTCAAGGTGTCAATGAGTCATATGAACTGTTAGGAATGGGACAGTACCATTGTTTTCTGTCCTGTTTAAAATGGTACATCTGGTCAGCCTGCCCAGTTTAGCTCCAGATACCTGCTGGCGATGCTTTGATGAGCGTGAGGCCTGTCCACCGAGGAACCTGCCTCCTTCAACACATCCCATTTACTCTTGGGAGCAGATGATTAATTATTCATAATATTTGTTGGACTTCAAAAGATTGGTAGGGAACATGTAACCTTTCTTTCCTTCCCCTTTACCATCCAAAACCAGATACGGGGACTGACAAATCATCGTCTGAATTGACAAATGGTTTGGGAGAACAACGTGCCAGCATTTCCTTCCTGGCTGACACTGTGGAGAGAAATCCAAGCAGTCTTCAAGAAATCCAAGAAATGGAATAGAATTGAAAACCCAGTCATTCCAAAGTTCTGATCTGGGGCCAGATCTCAGGCTGTTTCACTGTAGGCAAATGTTCCTGCTGGGCTTCTTTCAAAGAGGCTGAGGTTGAGTGCTGGTTGTTTTAGGAACATCGCTGGAGGCAGTGCAAATGGTTTCTTAAGGCTACAAGAGAAAGAAGGGGCAGGAGGAAAATTACCTTGGGAACAACCATTTACCTCCTCTACTGACTGGTAGGCAGCATTGCACGAGAGGAAGTATCAGACCAAATCAGATAACCGGTCCTCACGCTGACCCATTGCTTATCCTACTGTTAAAAGCATAGACACCCCTCCTAGGGTGGACTTTACTGTGTACAGTGCTGTGGCTCCTGACGGTTGCTGGGATGCCTATGACATACCTGGGACTACTTCTGTCCTGTGAAAACCATAGTGCTGGCTTATTAGCTGCCTATTTTGATTATTCACAATACCATGTGGATAGAAAGGCTCTGCTGACTTCAGTCAGCTTGGCCAAGCTGTCAACACCTGGACCGCATCCATCTGAAGGCTCTCTCTGTGGAGTCCTCTCGAGGCTGACATGTCAGGCCAGGCTTTCCAGCTGGGTCACAGGCCCTGCATTTGGGCCGCCAGTAAGTGAGACCACAAAAGTGGAAACACAGGCCCCAGAGTGGGATCCTACCACAGCATTGTGACATGAGAATGAAGTGGAGGGGCTATGACCCTCTGTGTGTGTGTGTGTGTGTGTGTGTGTGTGTGTGTGTGTGTCTGTGTCTGTGTTTTTGCTGAGGTGGATTGAACAAGGCAGAGAAAGGGAGTAAGGGAGAGATAAATGATGAAGAAGAACTTGGAGAAACACTGAATTAGATTTATTCTGTGTGGGCCCACAGCTGTAATGTTATTAATCACTTTCTTAGAGAGAAATTTATTTCCTGAGCTTCACACAACTTCATAAACCTGGCACGTGAATGAGAAGTGAATGTAGAAATCCAAGAAGGGAAAATGACAGTTTGTAAAAATGTGGTCTGAAACCATAACTGGTGGTTTTGTCAGCGCAAGGAGCTCCTAGGACTGAAGGGAGCTGGAACTGCTCAGGCCCTCACTTCCATATTTCCAGGATGGAATTTTAAACAGCAGAATAAAAAAATGTTTTATGGTGGCCATATGGTTTTAAATCTGGGCTAAAAAGGAAATTAAAGAGAACTTTGAATCTGGGGATGAGTCCAAGAGTGGAGCATCACTAGAAGTTCTTCGATCAGGTGATGCTTTTCCAGAAATGAGGTGTCCACACGACCAGCACAGACCTAGGTTCTCTCTCTCTGATCCCATCTGCAAGAACACCCTCAACTCTAATACACCAGTGGGCACATACCCTGTGCTTGCAAATCATGGCTGATTTAATGAATGAAAAATAAAATCTTGGTACAATTGAAATTGCTCTGGTCTTCTGAGGCAACATGAAATGCCCCTTCATGCATGAAGTCTTTCCCAAGTTTTATATCTTTCTTATGGTACTTACCTGGTATCATAGCTATTTTGTGATATACTAACTTTCCTTGAGTATAGCCATTGTGACCTCTCAGCCAGTGGAGTGGGTAGCCTGGTGCCTTGTCCATGTCAGCCCCAGGTTGCTGTTCAATAAACTTGAATTTATACGAAAGTGATCATATATTAGGGAATAATATTTCCTTATCTGGACAAAGGGAGGAAGAAGTCTTAAACTCTTGCCTGTCTAATGTTCTAAGATGTATAAATGCAACTGACTAATTAACTTGAAGCTGCAATTCTGAGGAGATTAAAATAAGGTTCAGCTACATAAGGAAAACAGCATAGGGGACCACTTTGTACACTCACCAGCTCATCTCAACATCTATTGCACCTGCCTTCTGGTGTGCCACGGCTCAGATGGCCTGGTGCGTCATGGGGATTTTCACCCCTACACAGCATCGCAATGGCAGAGCAGACGTGGTTAGTTCCTCCACCTGGTTTCTCTGTAGATGCTGACTCTCCTTCAGGAGGCCTGCATAGACTTGCAGTCCCAGGAAGCCCTGTGTGCAGGGCTCTTTCTTCAAGGTGTACCTGGAAGGAGGCTGCACAAGGACCCTGAGAGCAGTGGCTCCAGTTTCTGTTATTCTCAAGGGCAAGATGGCACCTTAGCAGCTTCCAGTTGTTGAGAGCCAAGGTCTTTATATTCATCATCTTTTATCCCTTTAAACTATGCAAGGTAAGCATTAATTTCCATTGACTATACTTTATACACAAGATAACTGAGTTAATGAGATGGCAAGCATCTTGTTCAAGTCTATATAACTTTCATCTTACCTTTATAGACCTAATACTTAGCACAATACAATACATATTCATTGTGCATTGATTTTATTTTAATCTTATTTCTCTTTGTGATCTCAAATATTTCAGCTTGTTATTTTGGGGGGCATAAGGAAACACACTATTTTTTATGGGACAGAGATAAATCACATGCTGATAATAATGTTGAAAATAATATTAATTACAAGAATGTGGATGACAACATTGTTCTTAACACAAAGGAAAACACAAATATTGGAGAGGCCAGGCCTCCAGGTGTCACATTTTGAGCCCTCATTTTTTGTACATGGAACCTTTTGCTATTCTATATCCTCTCTATCTCCTGAAACACTCTAAGAGAGACTTGGTTTAATATGTGGAAGGGGATGCCCAGCTCCACTCAGCAGGTCATGGGCCGCCCCCAGAGCTACCTCCCCTTTCCCAGCAGAATCTTTGTGCTGCACCTTCCTGAGCTTTATTTTTAGGAGTCTTGATGGGGGAGTGAATCTACCAATATTGTATTTTAATCTCTGGTAGACTTCATCTTACACCTCATTAGCTCAAGTTCAGAAGTTATGCTGGAGACAGTTGTCCCAAAGCCTTCTTGGCACTTGGGTCGTCTGTATTAAACATACTGGAATAATCTTTGCAGTAAGTTATGATAGGGGCGGGCTTAGAGAGAAGGGGCTAATGAGAGGGCTTTGAGATGCTCACCATTTCTTTGTCCTTGAGTAAGAAATGTATTTTAATCTTTCCTCAGCCACATCCTGCCATCTGGCCTTGAGGCAAATTCAAAAGAGGATTGTGCCTGAAGACTAAAGGCAGAACATGACTTGCGTGTTAGATTAAATGGATAACTTCCCCCAGAGTCCTCATTAGTCAAGAGGCACTATTGTGTTGCCATAGGCAGCAGCACTTGATAAACAGCACTCTTGAATTTCTTCCCATCTGTGCCTTCAAAAGAATTCATAAATTAGAATTTCATGCTCATTCTTACTTCTTTATTGCCAAATGCACTGTCTACTTTGAAATCCCCAGGGCCAAACGATTGTGAATATTTAATAAATCATACCACTTCTTTGGCACAAGTTTTCTCATTTCTATAATGACAACATTGAATTAGGTTATCTTCAATGTCCCTTTCAGGACAAAATCCAGACTATTTTAGAAAATCCTGAGATCCAGTGAGCACCTTCCAAAGCTGAAAGTGTCCACACTGAGGTAGGTGGCATTCGGTCTCCCATTTTCTGCCCACACAGGCAAGGAGCACCAAGAACATAGTGAAAGGCAGTGGTGTTTGTATCTGAAATTTTCATTTAATAAAGCACCATCATGAGGCTGCACATGTCTGCCAGAGCCAGGATGTTCTGGTGTTTTTTGAAGGTCCTTGCTAGATGCCTCCTGCCTTGAGGGGCCTCAGCAGCAAGGGGACAGAGTCTAATGGTCAGGGGCCAGGAGATGACCAACTCTTCATGGCTTTATCTTGCATCAACACATGAAGTAGGTCAACTGAATGCCCGGTGTCTCAATTTCCTCTGGAATGGGGTAAGGAGGTGTGGACATTTCTATGTCCATAAGTTGGTCGAAGGTTTAATTACGAATATTAGCATATGCCAGTTGATAGAGAACTTTCACCTTCATGATCTTTGGTAATTCTCTTATCCACCAGGAAGACTGACTAGATGTTGTTCTTCTTCTTCTTCTTATTATTACCCTTTTGCAGATGAAGTGACTAAAGCACTAGAAAGATTGAGAGAGTTGCCCATTATTTCAGAACAACCAAGTGGCTGATTTGAACTTAGATGTTTAGACTTTATTTACATCCTGGGCTTTTCCCTTATGCCACACTGTTACCTGAGAAATTTTAGATGAAATTGGCCCATAACTTTTTTCAAACTAAAGTTAGCTCATTTGGAATTTTCCATCATTCTTGCCCCAGTGATCACTCTGAATGTAGATTGTTCAGTTCCTGCTCCTTGTCCCATCTGTCCCTGAACCTCATTTACATTTCTCCATTACATGGATATTGTGGTTTTTGGTGATTGCAATTGTATGTACATCAGTACACCTGCACTCTCCAAGGAATGTTAACTAGATAGACAGTTTTGGAAATGTATCAAGGAAAGAGAGCAAGGCTCCATCTTGATGTATTCAAAGAACATCTTTTGTCTATGTGGTTCTCATGCCCATCTTCCCATCCACTCATGCATCCACCCACCCAAGCAAGCTTCCTTCCTTCCTTCCTTCCTTCCTTCCTTCCTTCCTTCCTTCCTCCCACCCTCCCTCCCTCCTTCCCTTCCTTCCACCCACCCATCCACCTAGTCATCCATCTAGCTATCCAATATTGATTGCCTATCTACTATGGTTTAAGCACTCTGAAATGCCTTTGGGTTACAACATTGAACAAAAAATATACAGAATCAGCTCTCATGGATCTTGAAGTTTATTAGAGGATACCGAGAAGCAAATAGACAAGAACGATTTTGTGGAAGAAATGCTCGGATGGGGGAGTATTGGGAGTTGTGCAGGCATGCATAAATGAACATTTGCTTCTATGACTTTATGCTTAAATTCCACTTTTCTGGAAGAAATTCTACTAGAATTGATTTCTCATCAAAAGGGCATCATTCTTTGGACATTTGTCATATTCTACTTTATGTATTTAGTTATTCTTTAGGCACAATCTCTATCTATCTATATCTATATCTATTATCTATCTCTATCTATCTATCTATCTATCTATCTATCTATCTCTCAATATATACATAGCATGATTGACTTGGAATTTCAAATTTGGTTTTTTGCAGGCTAATGATGCAGTGGCTTCTCTGGATACTTATCACTATGAGAACGTGCATGGTGCTTTTGTGTTTGGCCAAAGAAGATGCAATGTGTTTTGTTTTAGTGCTGGGTCCAGGAGTGGGGGTAAGAGATGACAGTAATGGAGGGCATAACATCTTTTCACATCTGACCTCTGGGGTGGGCTGGCTCTTTTAGAAATGGTGCATTTGGGCCAGAAGCTGAGGAAGCTCTTTTCACGGAAGATTTTGTGAGATGTGGGGTACACTGTGACAATGGCTCTCCCATTTCTGTCAGATACCTGCCTCGTCTGGTGCTCTCAGGGCTGGTGGCTTTGAGTATCAGGAAACAGCTTTTGGACAGGGACATCCACGTGCTCCCATGGGCAGTTATCAATGCCAAGATGGTTAGCTCTCCCCTAGTCTTCAGGGTCATGGGCAATGACATGAGGGGCCTGAGAAGAGAGGAAAGAAATGGTGGGTTCAACTGGAAGTCTGCTTGTGAGCAGGGTGTTTCTTTCAGACAGTCTCAGGAATATGCTAAAGACCTTGTTTGTGCACAGAGAGGAGAGAGTCCAGGTTGGGCAGCCTGGTCGCAACACACCACAGACATCTGCCCTGCTTCCTGAGCTAGAATCTAGGGCTCAGGATGGCAGAGGCCATCCCTGAGGTGCCTTGGTCCTTTGCAGACTTTGCAATACTGCATATACATGTCAAGCTCTCAAAAATGAAGTACTCATTGATGTCTCCCCGGTTATAGAAGCATTACATAGATCTGGGCTTGGGACTTGGCTTTTATCACTTATTAACAGTGGTTTCGCACAAGTTACCCCACTTAAACTCTAGCCTTGTCTTTTTAGCTGCCACACCCTTGTATACAGCTTTCCTCACAGCTGAAACTTCTCCCCACGCCCACTATCTCAACATATCCAATTCCTACCATCCCTTAGGGCTCTGCTCACAGAGGCAATGCCTGTACAAATCCTCTCACTTGTCCCAGCATTCCCTTTGGGACCTCCAGAAAACTCTGTCTTGGCTTCTCTTATGACACTTTTCACTTTTCTACCTCTGAATAAAACTGTTTCTGCTCAGGGTTTCTCTCTCCCTTTAGCCGATGTTCTGCTGGTCCGCAGGAACCGTGATGGAGGAATTTTGCATCATGCATAGTACTTTGCACATATTAGACGTGAAATCACGACATACAATGCCTCTTCTGCAAACCTCTGCTATGCAGGGACAACTTACAGAAGAAAGGGTAGCTCATTTATATGGTCATTTGTGTCCACACAAGGCAGCCCTGCACTCAAGATGTAAAATTCCTCTTGATGTTGGACAGCAGAAATTGCTGGGACAAGTATGTATCTTTTGAAATGGTACTTTAAAGTCCACAGCTGGTTAAGCAGACTCTGAGCCTAAACTCTCACTGTTAGCCTTTTTTTCCTTTCTTTCTTTCTTTCTTTCTTTCTTTCTTTCTTTCTTTCTTTCTTCCTTTCTTTCTTTTTTTTTTTTAAAGAAACAGTCTAACATTCTGGGCAGGAAAGAGCCTAACACTCTGGGCTGGAAAGAGCTACAAAGAAAAATGAAGAAAACTGCAGGCTCAATTATCAGCATCAAACCTGCTGAGCATTTTAAAAAGCATCTCAATGAAACTAATTAAAGCTCTAGCTATCATTGTGCCCAAGTCTAGTTCTTCAGTCTACAAAGCACACACTGACATTATGTTCTCCCCTTGTTGATTTAGTTGGTCTCTGAGGGCAGGGAGAATTTATCCCAACTAATCCTTGGGATAAATCTAGATCATAATGCCTGCAGCCCTGCCTTCTGGGAGTGGGCACCCACCATCCCTGCTTGGCCAGGTGCTAGGGCCTGAGTGGAAAACATCATGCCAAGTGAGCAAGGGCAGCACATAGTGCATGCTGTTCTCATCCTGAGGGGAGATTCCTTGGCACAATATACCCCAAATTCCACTAGACCAACGTGATGGAAATTTCACAGTATCCAGGACTTGTGTGGCCCAGCGTGCACACATTGAGAGTTTGACTCTACATAGTAAAAATGCCAAAACCCATACACAGCTTTACGGCTAGTAAAATGCTTTCACACTCATGGTCTGTTTGATTCTCAGAACAATCTATGAGGTAGCGAGGGCAATTATCAAATGCAATATCATTAGTGTTCTTTGGTGACAAGCAACAGGAACCACTTCTGGCTAGCTTCAGCTAAAATGGAATTTATTGAGATGATAAAGAGGGCTCACATAATTGAAGGAACAGTTGAAGAATCAGGTTGAGATGAATTGGCTCATAGCGTCCATCCTTGGGACCCTGTGGTCAGGAGTTGAGGGTCCAGGAGAGCGTAAAACAGTCCCAGACTGGGTCAGCATCCCACCCTGCCTTCACTGACAGTCTTGCCAATTGTGATCACTGGGGAGGGCTCAGTGGGGCCAGAGTGGAGGAAGTCTCTTTCTCAAAAATGGATTTGAGATATTCATACCAGAGAAGAGGTAGTGGAAGATGGTTGGGTCAAAACCATCAGTGTGTGCCACCGTCCTTATTTTGTTGATGAGGAAATCAAGGCACCAAGAAGTTCAGTGATTTATCCAGAAACCCACAGAAGTGAAGCCAGGGCTGTAATTCAAGCCATCTCATTAAAGTGCAAAGAGCTCCCCACCACCCCAACCCTGACATCACTTCTGATTTTATTGTGGAAAAAATGTGAGCACAGTAAAGACCACTTTGAGAACAATCACCTCTCATTTCGTCAGGATAACCGTTGTCCGTTTCCTTTCCCATTTGTCCCCTGCACATTTTCTTTGCCACTTCGCTTCCATCCTGTGTCCCTGCACCCTTCCCACTCCTTTGTACGGCTTCTTGGGCTGGTGACTTCTGCTGACTTTGGTTTTCATGGTACAATTGGGAAACCACTGACAAGAGAAGGCAGTTTCGTTTGGGGTCAGTGGGTCCCTTGAAAGTTATATCAATGGAAATTTACAAGGACAAAGGCAGCCTTTTGCTCAATTTCTAAGATTCCTTTTGATGCTGCACAAGAGAAACCATTGGGACCAGCACTTAACTTCTGAAATCAATGCCATGCTTTCGGTGAGGTGAATGGAGGGGTTGCTGTGTGGTGGGAGGATGAGGGTACACTCTGTTAACAGGCTTCTTTGATGGAGTAACAGATGTGGGAAAAACACAGCTCAATATTGAGTGCCTTTCAGACCTCTGTTTAATTGTAAAGTTCTGGGAGTAGAAAGAACAAGAACAGATGGAGATGGTGAGACACAGGCCTCAAGTCACATGATAAATTGGTCAAGATCCCAGAGAACTAAATCCACTTTTTCCTGATTCCAGAGCCACTGGATGAGGTCCGAACCACTTTATTCCAGGTACTGTGAGCCAGATGAGTTCATGGTCAGTGTGGGCCCTTCATAGAGCACATCCCCTTCCTGGATGGTGAACAAGAGAGCAACAATGACCCGCAACCAACAGATGGAACTCTGAGGGGCTGGAGAGTGTGGGGGGGACTCTGAAATGGGACCTCCGTGCTGTGGAGGCCTCGGTGGCTGGAATCTGCAGGACATGAGGACTGCTATGTTTAAACTAGCAGCAGTTTTTCTGTTTCTTTAGATGGAAGATTGGATTGTTCTTCGCAATTACGTCTTTGTTCTGGGGAAAAAGACTTCAAAGTCCTCTTACAGTTCATCAGAGAACACCTTGCAACCATGGAGAAGTAAAGAAACATTTCCTGATGTTCTATTCACCTCTTGCCTGTGACAAAGCTGAGCCATGTTGGATCTGGGTCAGAACCAGGTGCATTTACTGCCCTACCCCCATACAACTTTAGCTCCCACATACCCTGAGTCAAGTGTGGTGACAGGCCTTATGGAGTCTTGCAGTACCCTGCCCGCTAGCATCTCAGCGGTCTGGGCCTTGGGAGAGGTCCTGACTGACCTCCTTCTTTCTTTCTTGCCCAAAGTAGGGGAAGGAGATCTGGTGGGAGGCTGTCTTTGCTCCTGGCGTGGGAGTTCCGCTGAATTTGTCCAGCGGGTGGCGAGTGGTTATTCTGAATCATCAATAATCAGATATTGATAGAGCCCTATAAATGGAAGAAAAATGTGCATTTATGATTCAGTTCTTAAAAAATGAAACTTTTGAACTTGCCAGTCTGTTAGCATAGGCTGACAGAATTGCATTCTGCCTGTAACTTCACTGACTGTAAATCTGGTTCAGGACAGGGTATATCTTTTCCTTTTGTCGATCTTTGGAGAAGCAGAGGCCCAGGACCCTGGGGACAGGCACCATGATATAAGCACTTCTGAATGGAGTGGTGGGTGGATGAACCATATAGTTTATCTTTCTCTTTGGGATATTCAGAGAATGAGCAGGGGCGCTGAGAATGGTGAGTGCAGGACACATCCAGTGATACCTGCACTGTCCCTCCTCGACAAGCCGAAGTGTCTGGAGGGGCTTGGCCCATAGATACTGCAGGTAGTTGTATGTGCCATTCACTTTTAAGATTTTTCATTTCTGTTTTGGTTTTCTCCCCTGTTATCCCCAAGTCATCAATACTTTTTCGTTGAAGTTACAGCCTAATATTAGAACTAGGGAGACTGAGGTAGACCTTGCATTCATGCTGGGGGGGGGGTCGGGGACAGGTATGGGAAGTGTGGTGTAGCTTGGGAAGAGCATTGTGATATGGCAGGAAGTGGCTCGCATGTCCTTCAAGAGACAAGACAGCTGGCCAATGACAGAAACCTGCATTGGTGGACTCTGTAAACCTTCCTTGGGATTCCCTGAAGCTCTTTGGGAGGAAACTTGGTGAAAGATGAGGTTTCCCTCAGTTGGGTGCAATGGTGGCCAGACTAGAGTTCTTCGGGCACCAAGGAGATGCATGGGTAGCACAGAACAAAAGGTGGGCTGACCAGATGCACCATTTTAAATGAGACAGAAAACAATAGTACTGTCCTGTTTCAAATGGTACATAGGGTGAGCCTCGTCTCACTGGGATACATTCAAGATGTCAGTAGGCTGACCCTCTGTGCTGTTTGAAACAGGATAGTACTATTGTTTTCTGTCCTGTTTGAAATGGTACGTTGGATCAGCCTATCAAAGGGACAAGGGTCTTATGGACCTCTCCCCAACTTATTATAATTCCGATGACCCCTGGACCCTATGCCATTCTCCTTGCTCTGCCTTGCCACAGGGCCCTGGCACCACTCCTTAATTCACCTTATTCGCATCCCCAGGGAGCCCAGACCTCACTTTCTTTCCATGATGGCAGGTTACAACAAACACAAGGACTGTATGTGTGTGTGGAGGGAAAGGTGACCACCACTCTCCCAGTAGTCTGGCTAAATTTTCAGTTCATGTATCCCAGTGCCGGGACAATCTTTCACAACATTTCAGGAACTTGGATGGAAGAAAACAGTACCGTCAGAGAAAAGAGCTTCGTGCTTTGGGTTTTGAGATGGTCTGAGATCCCTGGGCCACTTATGTTGGAGAGGGTGCTGTTAGTGGAGAAACAAATGCCTAAAATCCAATAACATGGAAAAACTAAGTAAAGATAGATGGTTCTTTTCTTTAGTAAATTAAATAAGTTAGACATGCTATTGAGTAATATTTTGGATCCTTATTTTTACTTATAAATTTTATCTTTCCACAAGTTATTTTGAGTTATTTTGCAAAATAAAAAGCAGTTGAGGGAGTTAGAGGGAACATAAAATAAAGGATAAAATTCAGGATATAGAAAGCAGGAAAGGGTGAATGTCTCCCTTCTCAATGGAAAGGCAGGCCCGTGGTAGCATGTAATGCGGGAAGAGATTTTGTTCTTGGCTTTGCCCATGAGACTTGAACATCTCTCTATTTTTGCCTATAACATTTTTTTTCATAAAAAAGAGAAATACTCCCACCTCTGCGATTACTGCCTTGAGTTACCTCCATTTCTTCTGTCTGCTCCACTGGCCTCTTCTGTAATACACACTCCTGGGTTGAGACCAGATGCCCTGTGGCTTCAACCAGGGGGTCTTAACTGAATTGTGTTTTTGCATCTATATTTTCTGAATTGGTGAATAACATTATCTGTTTGGAATGCTTCAAGTCTTTTCTGTCTGGGGAGTTACTATTGGTCTTCGGAGTCCTTCTCAAAGGTCACTACTGATGCCCTCACCAAGTTGTCAGGAGAGAGTAGTTACTCTTTCTTTTGGGTCCCTGCTGTGGCACCTGGCCCCTTTTCTGGTTTACTGTAATCATTTGATTGCATATCTTATTCTAGAGCTTGCTTTGTCTAAATACATGTATTAGCACTCAGGGCTGTGTTTAGCACATAGAAAGTACTCCCTAAATGCTCGTTAATGAATGCAGGAGTAGTTAAGGCAAACCTTTCCTTTCTTCCTTCTTTCTTTCTTTCTTTCCTTCCTTCCTTCTTTCCTTCCTTCCTTCCTTCCTTCCTTCCTTCTTTCCTCCCTTCCTCCCTTCCTCCCTTCTTCCCTTCCTCCTTCCTTTCCTTCCTATTTCTTCCCTTCTTTCTTCCCTTCCTCCATTCTCCCTCGCTTTTTTCCTTCCTCTCCCCCCTCTTTCTTTCTTTTTATGAAATGTACTATATGGTTGTTTTTTGAAAAACTAAATGTATTGGAAGGTAACATTTGTTAACATTATATAAATGTTATTATTTCAGGTGTACAACTTTGTAATACAACATCTGTATACTCCATGTGTGCTCACCCTCAGAATGGTGGTTATGAGAGGGGAAGGGGGGTGGAGGGAGGACGAGCGGGAAAAGGGGGTTAAATATATGGTAATCACCATGCTGCTGTCTCTTTATGTATAAGTTCGTTTGCTTGCTTGTTTTGTTTATTCATTTCTTGCTTTTTGTTTTATATCCCACAAATGAATGAAATCATATAATTCTTGCCCTTTTCTGTTTGACTTATTTCACTTAGCATGATACTCTCAAGATCAGTCCATGTTGCAAATGGCAATATCTCATTTTTTAATACTCACTTTTCAATTACAGTTGACATACAATATTATGACTATATTCAATTGGACAACATAGTGATTAGAATTAGACATTTGTATAACTTATGATCACCCTGATA
This sequence comes from Lyroderma lyra, assembly GCA_004026885.1. NCBI lineage: Eukaryota > Metazoa > Chordata > Mammalia > Chiroptera > Megadermatidae > Lyroderma > Lyroderma lyra. Next base: position 48,601 of record PVJL010003279.1, read on the forward strand.
AGTCTAGCACACTTCTGACACCATATTTCATCTTTTATATTGCTAAGTAATATTCCATTGCATATATGTACCACATCTTCTTTTTTTTTTGCCTTCATTTTTTCTCTTTTTTTATTGTTAGACTTATTGGGGTGGCATTGGTTAGCAAGAATTACATAGGTTCCAAGTGTACAATTCTACAGTGTATCATCTACTTGTTGCATTATATGTTCACCACCCCAGTATGAGTTCTCTTTCCATCACCATATATTTGGTTCCCCTTTCCTCCTCTCCCTCCACCTCTCCACTTGGCCCCAGGTAACCACTAAACTATTGACTGTGTCCATGAGTTTCTTTTTTTTGTTTGTTTGTGTTTCTCTGTTGCTTTCAGTTTTATATTTCACATGTGAGTAAAGTCATATGGTTCTTGGTTTTTCTGTCTGGCTTACTTCACTTAGCATGATGTTCTCAAGGTCCATCCATTTTGTTGCAAATGGCAGTATTTCATCTTTTTTTTTAATTCATTTTTATTGTTAGACTTATTGGGGTGACATCTGTTAGCAAGGATTACATAGGTTTCAGGCATACAATTCTACAGTGTGTTATCAATTTGATGTATAATAAGTTCACCACCTAATGTGACTTCTCTTTCCATCATCTTTTCTTACAGCTGAGTAATATTCCATTGTGTATATGTACCACAGCTTCTTTATCCAGTCATCTGTCGCAGGGCACTTTGGTTGTTTCCACGTTTTGGCCACTGTGAACAGCGCTGCAATGAACATTGGGGAACATAAGTCTTTGCAGACTAAGGTTTTCAAGTTTTTTTTGGTAGAACCCCAGAAGGGGGATTGCCAGGTCATATGGTAACCCCATTCCCAATTTTCTGAGGACCCTCCACACTGCCTTCCACAGTGGTTGTACCAGTTTGCACTCCCACCAGCAGTGTACCAGAGTTCCTTTTTCTCCACATCCTCTCCAGCACTCGTTATTCCTTGTCTTGTTGATAACAGCCATTCTCACAGGTGTGAGGTGGTATCTCATTGTGGTTTTGATTTGCATGTCCCTGAGAGCTAATGAGGATAAGCATTTTTTCATATGTCACACCTTCCGTATCCAGTCATCTTTCAAAGGACACTTAGGTTGTTTCCATGTCATGGCTATTGTGAATAATGCTGCAATGGGTACAGGTGTTACACTCATTGAATAAGTGTTTTCAAATTTTTTGGATAGATACTTAGAAGAGGAATTGCTAGGTCATATGACAGCTGTATTCTTAATTACTTTTTTGAGGAACATCCTTACTGTTTTCTATAGTTGCTGCACCAGTTTGCACTCCCACCAGCAGTGCGCGATGGTTCACTTCTCTCCACATCCTCTCCAGCACTTGTTATTTCTTGTCTTACTGATAGTAGTCATTCCAACAGGTGTGATGAGATATGTCATTGTGGTTTTGATCTGCATTTGTCTTATAACTAGTGATGCTTAGCATCTTTTCATATATCTGGTAGCTATCTGTATGTTTTCCTGCAAAAGTGTCTATTTAGGTGCTCTGCCCATTTCTTTAATGGATTTTTTGTTGTTGTTGAATTACATGAGTTCTTGAGATATTTTGGATATTAGCCTCTTATTGGAGGCATCCTTTGCAAATATCTTCTCCATTTATTTCATTGGCTTTTTATTTTGTTGATGGGCTCTTTGCTGTGCAGATGCATTTTAGTTTGGGGTCAAGTTCACAAAAATATCTCTGAGACAAAGGTTCATTAGTTCAGTGCCTATGTTTTCTCTTATCTATTTTATTGGGGAAATACTTTCTTGATTGGCAAGAAAATAGTCACTCTTAGTAAACTGTGAAGATGCATGCGCTTAGCCTAGGGAAGCAGAGCAGAGCTGTGACTTCTCATTTTCATAGGACAGGAACATCTGCAGGAGAAACAAGTAATTCCTTCAGAGTTGATAGTAATAAAAGGCAAAGTGTGATACTTTTTCTGGTTTCTAATCTCAGGGAAGAGCTATAGAAAACTGATTCTGTCCTGCAAAATTTAACACTCAGAATCATCTGCCTGGACTATGGTAACAAGTTGGCCTGTAGTTGACTTAAAGCACAATTGTCCTCACCTTTGAGACAGTCCAGAAACATCTGAAACTGTTGTGTTCTGGGAGATTACTCAAAGCAAGACCTCTTTAAGCTTGGATACACTAAGACTCAATCAAGTTAAGCATCACTATATAAGTATGTAAAGAAAAAACTAAGAACTTTTCATGAATGATTAAGAATTTCTGTTTCTTTAAAGCTTGTCCTACATTATGCAAATACACGACAGTTAAATATTTGCTACATGAACACGGAAAGAGGATGTAGTCATGGTGAAACAATTCATAAAACAAAACAAAATAGATATGTAGAAAGGCTGATTCATCTTTAAAATATTAAAGATGACTTAACATATTTAAGAGGTCTTAAAACATTTTCGATGTACTTTGGACTTTTTGATGCACAAAGAAACAAGGATGAGCAAATAATACCATTAACACTCCTTTAGTGTGTAATGACAAAAGTGGAAAAGGGTGATATTATCAAGTTGATAAAATCATGAAAAGCCTGAATTGGACCAATGCTCAATCTGAAGGCCAGAGGGTAGTTTCAGGGATAAGAAAAATGTTTAAATATACTGAATAAAATAATACTTTATAGCACATATTACTATAAATACACACAAGAAGACTAAATAAGAAATGGTAAGTTAGATCTGGGTGACGTTGCTGAATTTTGTGGTAAGTACTAGTTCTATACCGTGTGGCTTTCTTAAGAGTGAATGTAATTTACTTAGTTTCCTATATTACCCCAGAGAGCATATGTATTGAAGTGTATTATTGGAAGATTAAAGAAACATTTTATTATTGGTCATTTTTATCAGCAGAGACCCTCGCTTTAAATCTGAAGTTCTCTTAGCATGAAAAAGTGAGAAGAATGGAATAAAGTAGAAACTGATGTTCTAATATTTGCCTTCTTAAATTCATTCCTATTGAATGCACATATCCTTATAAGCATACATTTTCATTTTAGCAAGAATTTTCAGGAATCCTGTGTAGAGAGGCTTATGATGGAGGGAAGAAAAGAACAGAAGTGAAATAGGTTAGTGAGGGGCAGATAGCCATGGTCAAGGGGAGATAGAACTAAGCCAGCAGAAAGGGTGACTAGAGGGTGAGAAAGGACTACTAGGCTCGAGGGAGACAGTCCCAAGGGACAAAGCAAAGACCTCAGTTACTGGAGACTGAGTCCAGAGCCCTGCAGACCACATGGACCTTGTGTCTTTCAGGGCCAGGCTGCAAGCAGCTTTACTTTTTCTTGATTAAATTCAGTATGACATCCTAAGTGTGGGGGTGGGTCATTTTATGAAGGTGGAAGGTGTGAAGAAGAGCTAGCAACAATAGGAGACAGCTGCTATGCAAAGAGGGTTGCTCCAGGCCAGGCTTCTGCTCTGTGTGTAGACTGTTGATTTTCAGGAGCTGATTTCTCTTTAGGTTCAGGGTCTATATTTCTTCTTCTGATTGGTGGATTCAAGTTTATACATTATCTAAAAAGGTAACCACTCCTCAAATGGTGGTCATATTGTGGGGCTTCAAGCAGACTATATACTAGGGAAGAGAAAAGAAGAGACCACATGTGCCAGTGCCTTTTGTGTGTGCCAGCTCTGGCTGACTAGCACTTTATTCAGGGCACACCCCTGCAGGGAGGAGCCAAGGGCACTCTTACACACTGATCCGTCAAATTCTGAGAGACTCTTGGCAGGTAGAACTGCTAAAATTCTCATTGGGTAGATGAGAAAACACAGGCTAGAAGAAGTTGAACAACTTACTTGAGGTTGCAAAACAAAGAGGGGGCTGAGCTGGCTTTCTAACCATCTGGCATTCAAGCCCATGTTCTTTGCTGCCCTAGGATTACAAAAAGCATTTTAATCCATTGGGGCTTGGAGAGTAGTCTGAGATCTCTAATTCATAGCGGAATTTCTTGATAAAATTTAAAACAATAGAGATTGGGCGTAAGCTCTGTAAAGTACATTGGCTCAGCTGCCATTAGGAGAGTCGAGTACATGGAACCAAATTAAGGCATCCATGATGAAGCACAAAGCTGTTAGTGGAGGCAGTGATTTGGGGGATGCTCAGTCTGAGTTCATCAGCTCAGCTTGGGCTTACTTTCGTGGCTGGGTGAATCCTGTGCTTAGGGGAGCTGGGTGGTAAGGAAATCTGCGAGAGTTGCTAGGTATCTCAGCATTCCTAGAGATCAGTGAGGTATTGGCTTTGTCATATATAAATAGTTAGTTCTGTTGCTTTCACTGGTAGGATAAGGCTTGCTCTAACAATATCTGGGATGATTAATAAAATGCATTAGTTATTTAATTAATTCAACAAATATTTGTTGAGTGCCTACTGTGTCCCAAGTACTGGGCTAGATTCAAAGATGAGCAGTGCATGTTTTGAGATAAGCACTGATAAACTTTCTGATAATTGAAATGTTCTGCATGTGTGCTATCTAATATGGTAGTTAATAGCTTAATATGGCTAGTGTGACTGAGGAACTCCATTTTTAATGCATTTTAATTAATTTAAATAGCCACACGTGTCCAGGGGTTACCAGATTAGATAGCTTAAGTCTAGATTAGTCTTGGGATGTATTTTGAAAAATTGCAAAACAGAATATATATATATATATATATATACTGGAAACATGCTTGTTAAAATTTTAATAAAATGATATGTTATACACTAATATATGATTGTAATAAAAGTTATGTGTAAAACTTCTATGTATTGATTTATTCAAAGAACTTTAGGTCGTGTCCTCTATGTGTCAGATACTATGCTAGATCCTATGGGAGGAAAAAAGTAGTGTGTAAGACCTGCCCCATATTCTTAAGAAGCTCAGAGCTTTATAGATAAGTGCCCACATCCACACATGTATATTTACATGCAAATACGAGGTAACCAATTGCCCAATGCCCTTAGTCATTGATAATTACACTTTCCATCATCAGATCCAGGGGAAATGGGAATCCCTTTTTAAGAATGAGGAAACCTTTCCTAGAAGCAGCCCCCAGCCTACTTCCTCTCATATTCCATGGTCAAAATCTAAGCACATTTCCATGCCGAAATCGATCCTGGCAAGGGGAATGAAGTTACCACAATAGGACTAGTCTAATTAGACTAGTCAGGATTTAACCCTGTGGGGCTGTTTCCTTATGGATGAATACGTGAACTAAATCAGGGTTCTTAGCAAGGAACTGGGGTGGTGGAATGGATGTTGAGTAGGCAATCGCGATCCCTCTGAAAAATCACCTATCCTCCAAATCAAAATGAGCCTCTCTAGTCACCACGCTCCATTTATTCCTCTATCATAACACTCACAGAGTAGAGTGTGATAATATGTTTGCTTAAGGACTGGATTTCCTGTTAAGGATTGTGTACCAACAACACAGTCTTCACTTTCAAATCGTGAGCTCACTGTTGGGGTAGGATGCAAAGACATGCTTTATTCGTCTTTGAAAGATTGACATCCAACACAGTTTCTGGCATACACAGAAACTTGTTGAACTGAATATACATTAATTCAAGCACAAGTCAATTCACATCTTCTTCCCTCATTTATTCTTCAAGAGGCCATACCTGTTGGTCTGGATTGCAGCTGGAATTGAAAAGGAAATTTATTTCCATTTAATGAAGAAGTGTCAGAGTGAGCAGGCAGGTGGCAGCTGAAGCATGGAAATGAGCTTAAGAGAATAACATCAAATAGGCAATTACTGTTAGATACTTTGGAAGATGAAATAACTAAACAAAATCACAGAAGTTAAATGTGCCGTTAATGCAGAAACCTTCAAATGGTTGCAAGAATCAAAGCCTTCAAGAAGCTGATGTAATTGGCACTTAGAAAATGTCCATATGAATTCACATGGACTATAAAAACATAATCTTATCTAGAATCTTCAATTTATAGACCTGTTATTTTCTCCCTTTATTTCCACTTTTTTTCCTTCCTGCCTGGCTTCCTAACTCCTGTGTATCTGACTCTAGTACATCTGCAGCTTTTCAGCTGGGATGTTTATGGGGTGTCAGATACCTACACACTGAGAGCTCTTCCTGTCCCTGAGAATTAGATGTTAAGAGACAGAAAACAGGGCTCAAGACCATGTACACCTTAGCTCTGAGTTAGATCATCTGAAAGCTATGTACCTGGACCTCATTATCTTAGCTCCCCACAGGAAAGCATCCAACGAGTCAAGATTTAATGCCATGTCTTCAGCTTTTATAGAGGGCAGCTGACACAGAAAAGTTTTTTTGAAGAACAAACCTGGGTATTTTACAGAAGTACAGTGGAGTTTATTGTGTTACTCAATGTCCTTTTTATAAGAACCTATAAGGTATGAAAATGTTCATTTCTCCAAATAAATATGATATTGACCTAACAGTGACAAGTATATCCCATAGGTCACAAGGGCCTCAGGACTGAATTTGGTCCCCAGTGGCAGCCTCTGTCACATTCTGGTGATTGCTGGCATCCATTTATTGGCTTCTTTTGGCTAGTTTTGATTCTAATTTTATTATTTATTTTCCTGTTGTATATTGTGGTTAATTTTCTAAGTTATCTCAAATGTTTACGAAAATGTGTGCATGTTTTTTTTTTCCTACTTACCCTCCACCTACCTACCAAGCATATATTCATCAGCCTGGACCTTTTAAAAAGCAACTGAGTTATTTTTTGTTTCCTTCTTTCACCAGATTATCGAGGTGTTTCCTACAAAAATATGGATGATTCAGAGACAGCTGTGTAAGGGAACTTAGGTGAGGACCTACGTCTGATTCCAGCTGTGCCTCCTCCTGAATGTCTAATCTTGGGCAAGTCATTTAGCCTCTAGGTGTTTCACTTTGGTCCTCTTCAAAATGGGAATAATTATATCCACTTTACCTACCTCAGAGTCAGAGTAAGGACATGCAAGTTTCAATGTGTTCATTCATACCATAAGGTAGACAAAGTAATTATTAGGATAAAGTTTTGGCCAGTAGCCTGGGCAGATCAATTGGCATCTACACCACATAATTAGGAAGACTCAAAGGTCTTCTCTTAAACATTTCCTTCCATTAGATCCCCCTTTTCAGGATCCTAAAGGAAACACGTATTTCATGGGTTATTGACCCATAAAGTCAGATTTGTATTTCAATGTACCCCTTTCATGATACTGTTAAAACATTTGAGGAAAATGAATTACTTTTGATGAGCTTTAGGCTGCACCTATCTTAGACTGAGTGTGTAAGTTAGAATGCCTTTCTGACACCGAATGTTATGGTTACAAGTTTTCATGTGAGTGTCCCTTCTGTCACCATACCACGGAGTCTCCAGTTCCCTCACCCACATCAGCACAGACTGAGTCTCCTTTTGGTGCTTCAGGACGTGTGGCCATGCCGTAGAGAACTGAGATCTGGGGTAGGGGGGTGTAGGATAAATAAGTTGAAGCAGTGAATGGGGTAGGAAGATAGGGTGGGAGAGGGAGGTTTCTGTAGCACTTGGTATCAGGCCCCAGGTGAGCTTTCTCCATAGAGAATTAAAAATGCTCGTGAGAACTTGGGCTTCTAGCACAAGCACAGGCTGAACCTGACCGGGTGGAACTTGGGCCTCAAACTATTTGCAAAATATACTCTTTTTTTTTTTTTTTGGTGGCATGGAGGAAACTCGGAGTGACTTAGGGATTCCATGCAGCCCTGATATTTGCCAATGGAAATTCCCAAACAGGAAGCCAGTCCTTTCCTTGCTTCCTCAAAATTCTACTAAACTTCTACATCCAACAGAGATACTGTGGCTCTCTGAGACAAATGGAGTAAGTATTGCTATTACCATTTTTATTGATAAGGAAAACAAGGAGCAGGAAAGTTTTATGATTTGTTGAAAGTCCTATCACCAGTTCATGGCAAGGCCAGCCCTGGGAGGCAAGGTTGGGAGCGTCGTCAGGCCTCCTGTGTCCTACAGGGCATGCCATGACTGAATGCGCTTTACCCCAGGCCATCTTCAGAGTTATTCTTGCAGCTGCTGCCTTTGAAAAAGGAGGTAACATCTCCTTAGCTGCTAGCCCCTAAAGAGCAGACTGCTTACTATTTGTTATAAAAGCAATGGATCCCCCAACCTCAGCGTTCCTGGGCTGTGACACAGACCCACCTCCTGAGTAATATCAATCTGGGCCCATTTGGTCACTTCTGTGGAACTTGAGGGCAAGAGGAAATGATGCAAATATGCTGATACTCATGCTGCTTGCTATGTTGTGAGCAGTCATCTATTTCTGATCCAGGAGTCTCACGTCTGCTGCCAGCATCCATGATAGAGAATTAGGCTAACTTGTTAGGTTGGGAGTGAGGTAAAGTCACACCTTAGATCTGATGCCAAACTTCTCAAGTTCTGGCTGGAGCTGCTCTCATGGTAGTACCTGATGTAGATAACTCAACCCAAGAGGAAGGAATGATGGTCACAAAACTCACCTGATGACATAACGACATCTGCTCTAAGTTCCCTCTCTTTGATTATCTAGCTAATTTGATTATTAGCCTCAGATGCTATTAGCAGGCCTTCCGTAGATATCAATAGCATGCAAATGAGTTGTTTGTGGGTAAGCAGGGATCCCTGGAAGCCAGTGAGTCCAGTATAGGCTGTCGAATGGAAATGATAAAGAGGAAACAGGGAGAAAAAGAGAGAATGGAAAGGGAAAAGGAAGACCATTTGGCAAAGACATTTAATGTCCCTTTACCATTTTATGTATCTGTCATGCAATAACAAAAATAAATAAAGGTGGGGAAGATGTTTTCCTAAGGCAATTAATTTGTGAGGATCTAGGAAATGGGGGTGGGAGTGGGGGTAAACAGGGCTTGTGGGGAGCAGGGAGGGACACTGTGGGACAGAAAGGCTGCCGGAAGAAGAAGTAACACTGGGAACAATCACGTGGTGTGGTCCAGGATAGGGACAGGAAGCAAGGCCAGGGCAGCGTTATGATTTTACCCATAAGATATTCAAGTTACTGGTACTTTTTGCCTTGCTGACCACTTTCTTGCAAGACTCCTAAAGAAATCTTAAACAAATGACGAGAGATCTAACCAGAGTGAGTGCTCCAGGCTCTTTAAGCTGGGCAAGCCTCCTCACACATATGGTCCACAGAAAGTGGGGCTAAATCTGGCCAAGACATTTCAACCATGAAAGAAATCTGAAATGATAGCAGGTGTTTCTCAAAATAACTTGCCTTTCATTGATTGAAGTCGATAGGTCTCTGTCATAAAATCTTTAACTGCTTATCAAATATTTGACTAAAATGGAGTAGTCTTTTTCAGAGGAAGTTAGCATTCTTAAATCACTAACAAATGAGAGGTTTGTAAAAAAGTTTGCGAAAGTGCTCTGTGTGTATATATACAGTGGTTAATGATCAATAAATAGATACTTTTCTTTATTGCCTAGAGATTCTGTTTAATGTTTTAGTTTAAAAAATCATATATTTATATAGGTATATAAAGTAGTCAAATTCATAGAGCCAGATAATAGAAGGAGGGATGCCATGGGAGAATGGGGAGTTAGTTGATGGTGCAATTTCCATTTTGCAAGATGAAAAAGTTCATTGTTTCACAACACTGTCAATATACTCCAAACTGCTTTATGTTATGTTATTTGTAATTTTTTCCACAATCAAAAAACTTGCACAGGATATCCATGTAGAGAGTGAACCAACTACTGATTTTACAGTTTTAAGTTCCCTGGTTGATTTAAATGAAAATGTTCACGCTGTGAGAAGAGGCAAAGGTTCGAAGGGATAAGATTTCTTTTTTTTACTGAATTTTAGGCAACTGCTGAGGCTATTGATAAGTAGTTGTTGAGCATGTGTTCAATCTCTATATAGTTTTCCATTTGGTACTGCCCTCTGAGCCTTGTGGGGGGAACATGACAACTGGATCCCCTGCTCCCACACAAGTAAACGTCACCTACGCCCTCAGCCTGTGCTGACAGATGGTTGTGTGAAGGGAAAGGTGTTCAATGAGAACACTGACTTTCTCCCACAACCGCAGGATGCTGTGCTGCTCTGTATGCAAAATTCCTGCCCAGAAAAGAGCAGTTTGGGCAGTCAAGACTCTCCTGGCAAAGCCGTGTTGGTTGGAAACAAAATTCAGTCCACATTTCAAGAAAAATTGTGTCCCCGTGGTCAGCATTATTAACTCATAGGTATTAGTTGAATTAAAAAAAGAAAATGACAACACTAATCAAAATTAAAGAAATAGATAGTGGATTCCTTAATCCAGAGCAGAGGTAGAACGTGGCACGATGGCAACAAAGCACTGCGTCAAGGCATTGCAGCCTTGAGTCCTCTGCCTGTGTTATGACCTCAACTGCGTTGTCAATTCTAACGAGTGGTTAACGTAAGGAGAAACATTTTTGAGAGTTTATGGCACTGTCTGTCTCTATGTTGGGTTGTTTTGCTTCCTATCAATTTTTGCCTTTTATCCTGAATTTATCCCATTATTCCTTTGCTGTTTGGAAGCCCCACAGTGACGCAGGGCTGTTCTTCCTCTTGCTGAAAGATCATATCAGCATAATCCAAAGAGGAAGATTCTAGAATGATTGATATCCCCATGTTACAGATAGCCTGGAAATAGAAACTTAAGTAACTTACTCAGTGTCACATGCTGAGGAAGGGGTAGATCAGTAGTCGACCCGGGGAGAGAGACTCAGCAGCCATGGGCTTTCCCTTTGTTGTAAGGAGTTGGCTTCCTGTTCTTCCCAGCCTCACACAACAGAGGCTTGTACAGTTGGGACCCAGAGTTGGGAGGTCTAGGGCTTCCGTACTATACCCAGAGACCTGTGGACACAATGAGTGGTGTCTCCTGAGAGGAGAGGAGTGCAGAGAACCTAGGGCTTAGAGAGGTCATCAGGATGTATGCTCGAACAATGTCCTTTGGACTTCTCTGGTCTGTTCTGCCCAGGGTACTGACGGGCTTCCTGCTGGCAACACTCCTCTTGTTGACATGCGTAGCCTCTCTCTAGGTGCAAGCTGGTTCTGGGATGTGGAGTCAGGTGGTCTCAGGCATCTGTCACCATCAGGATCTAGAGATCCAACTATCATATATCCCAACACCCCATCTTTACTTGTGGGTTCGAAACATTTTCTCTTTTGACTCCTAAAGATGGACAGGTAAGAGAATCATCTGTCCACCTTAAGAGCAAGGGAAGCAAACTTATTGTCCTCAGAATGTCCTGAACCCTCCCAGAAGGATATATCTGGCTCCTTTACTAGAGCAGAGTGTGCCCTGTCACCCTATTGAGCACTTATCAGTGGCCCCTATACCTATGGCCAGATGAGAATGGTAAAACCTGGATCATGAGACTGAGAATACAGCTTGAGTACTTGATCAAAGCAAATTCTTGCTAAAATGTTTTTTGCTTCATTCTAGACCTCCACAATTACTTCCTTTTCTCATTATCTCCTAATTTTAGGCTTACGAATCACATATTCCTTGGAGTCCATTTTCCTGACCACTCTTAGAGGGAATTGTTTGCAGTGATGTTTATTTTTTTAGATCTTTTTTTTTATTATTATTAGTTTCAGGTATACAAAACAAAGTAGTGATTAGACGTTTACATATCTCTCACAGTGATAACCCCAATAAATCTACTAGTCATCTGACAATGTACATAGCTATTATAATAACATTGACATATTCCCTAGATAGTATTTTACATTCTGTGACTATATGAGGGCTGTCCGGAAAGTATCCAGCCATGCCATATGAAAAATAGAGTAATTTGTGACTGGATTTTTTCTGGATGGCCCTTGTATATTATTTAAAATTATTGTTGATATTCAATATTATTTTACATTAGTTTCAGGTATACAGCACAGTGGTTAGGCATTCCTATAATTTATGAAGCGATACCTCCAATAAGTGTAGTGCCCATCTGACTGTATTTCCCATGCTGTATTTCATATCCCTGTGAATATTTTGTAAATACCAATTAGTACTCCCTAATCCCTTCACCTTCATTACTCATCCCCCCAACTCCCTTCTTTTCTAGCAACCATCAGTTTGTTCTCTGTATCTATGAATCTATTTCTGTTTTGTTTGTTTATTTATTCTGTTCTTTAGAGTCCACATTTAAGTGAGATCTAGGGTAGTTGTCTTTCTTAGTCTGATTTATGAGGTCTGACAATTACGTTCACGAACTCATCCTAGAAAAAGTGCTACATACCTCATTCCTGAATATCACTATGGTCACCTTTAAAGTACTCCCCTTGGGAAGCTATGCACTGATGCCGGCACCTAGTCCACCCTTCAAAGCAATTTTGAAACTCTTTTTCTGGAATGGCCATTAGAGCTGTCATCGTATGACACTTGATGCCCTGAATGTCATCAAAATGTCTTGCTTCCAATATTTCCTTTATCTTCAGGTAAAGAAAAAAGTCACTGGGGGCCAGATCTGGTGAGTAGAGAAGATTTTCCAATGCAGTTATTTGTTTACTGGCTAAAAACTCCCTCACAGACAGTGCCGTGTGAGCTGGTCCATTGTGGTGATGCAAGAGCCATGAGTTGTTGGTGAAAAGTTCAGGTTGTTTTCATCTAACTTTTACATGCAGCCTTTTTAGCGCATTTAAACAGGAAACTTGGTTGACTGTTTGTCCAGATGGCAAATTCATAATGAACAATCCCTCTGATATCAAAAAAGGTTAGCAACATTGTTTTGACTCTTGATTTGGACTGATGGAACTTCTTTGGTCATGGAGAATTGGCTGACTTCCATTGTGTACTTTGATGCTTTGTTTCAGAGTCATATTGATATACCTATGTTTCATCACCAGTGATAACATGGCCCAAAATATCATCTTGCCTCTCCAAAGGTCTTGGCAAAATTTGATCTTACTTTGCTTTTGTTCATCAGCGAGGTCTTTTGGGACCATTTTTGCACACACCTTTCTCATGTCAAGATTTTCAGTTAAGATGTTTCTAATTGTTTCTCTATTGATGTTTACTTGGTTTTATAAGCTTCTCCTAGTCAGCCAATGATTTTGATACACAATTCAACCATTTTTTGCAATGTTTTTGTTAGTTCTGCTCATTACTGGCCTCCCTGACCTCTCTTCATCAGTGATGCTTTCTCTTCTCTCAGAAAAATGTTTTATCCATTTGTACACTGCCGGTTTCTTTATGGCATTGTCCCCATAAACTTGTACTAATGTCCCTGATTTTATTTCCACTCTTGCCAAATTTAACAAGAAATTTAATGTTTGTTCGATGCTCTAATTCAAGTCTTAACATTCTTGCAATGGCATACAAAAAACATGTAACAACAATAATGAAAGTCACTCAACAAGACATGAACACAGCTGTGAGACGTAGATATACCAAGGTTATGAAACCTTACTGAGTTGTTTGTACAGTGCTGCCATTGTAAATGCATGGTGGCAAGTTCATGAACTTAATTGTCAGGCCCCATTTTTCACTTAGCATAATACCCTTTAAGTTCATCCATATTGTTGCAAATGGTAACATTTCATTTTTTAATGCCAGAGTAATACTTCACTGTATGAGTGTATTTACTTGTATATATCACAATTTCTTTATTCATTTGTCTATTGATGGACATTTCAGTTGATTTCCATATCTTGGTTATTATGAATAAACATAGGGGTGCATATATCTTCTTAAATTAATGTTTTGGATTTCTTTGAATAAATACACAGGAGTGGAATTGCTGAGTCATAAGATAGTCCTATTTTTTAATTTTTTTGGGAACCTCTGTGCTGTTTTCCATAGTGGCTGCACCAATTTGCAATCCCAACCAACAGTACCTAAGGGTACTCTTTTCACCACATCCTCGCCAACACTTGTTGGTTGGTTTATTGATGATGTCCATCCTGACAGGGTAAGGTAATATCTCACTGTGGTTTTTATTTCTATTTTTGTGGTGATTAAAGATGTTGAGCATCTTTTTACATGCCTATTGGCCATGTATATGTCCTCTTTGTAGAAATGTCTATTCGGATCCTCTGCCCATTTTTAAAATTGGGTTGTTTGTCTTTTTGGTGTTGAGTTGTATGAGTTTTTTAATAAATTTTGGATATTAACCCCTTATTAGATGTATCATTGGCTAATACATTCTCCCATTCAGTAGGATGTCTTCTTGTTTTGTTGATGGTTTCCTTCACTGCAAAAACACTTTTTAATTTGATGTAGTCCCATTTATTGATTTGCTCTTTTGTTTCCCTTGCCTGAGGAAATATGTCATTAAAAATATTACTAAGGGTAATGTCTGAGGGTTTATTTCCTATATTTTCTTTTAGTAATGTTTTGCTTTCAAGTTTTACATTTAAGTCTTTAATCCATTTTGTGTTTATTCTTATATATGGTGTAAGAAGGTGGTCCAGTTTCATTTTTTTTTTTGCACGTATTTGTTCATTTTTTCCAGATCAGTTATTGAATAAACTGTCTTTATTCCATTGTAAATTCTTGCTTTCTTTTCCATAGATTAAATGACCATATAAGCATGGGTTTATTTCTAGGTCCTCTATTTTGTTCTATTGACTTATATGTCTGTTTTTATACTAATACCATGCTGTTTTGATTACTATGGCCCTGTAATATAATTTGATAACAGATAACACGATACCTCCTCCTTTGTTCTTCTTTCTCAATATTGCTGTGACTATTCTGGGTCTTCTGGTTCCATATAAATTTTGGGGTTATCTGTTTTGATTCTTTGAAAAATTCCACTGGTATTTTGATTGCATTGAATCTATAAATTTCAATGTATAGACATTTTTACTATAGTAATTCTTCCTATCAATGAGCATGGTATATGTTTCCATTTATTTGTATCTTCTTTAATTTCTCTTTTCAAAGTCTTATAATTTTCTGAATACAGATCTTTAACTTCCTTGGTCAAATTTCTTCCTAAGCATTTTATTTTTTTGATGCAATTGTAAATGAGATTGTTTTCTTAATTTCTCTTTTTGATAGTTTGTTATTTGTTTTTAAAAATGAAATCAATTTCTGAATACTAATTTTGTATCCTGTTACTTTGCTAAATTCATTTACCAGTTCTAATAGTTTTTTTGGTGGAATTTTCAGGTTCTCTATACTTAGTATCATGTCATCTGCAAATAATGACAATTTTACTTCCTCTTTGTCAATTTGGATGCCTTTTATTTCTTTTTCATGTCTCAGGGTGGCCTCATGTAGTATGTGTCTTGTATGGTCCAGTGGCAAAACCTCCCTGATCATGTGTATATGTGTTCTGAGAGTGTCCCTTGTGCTTGTTGTGTGTATTCTCTTTTTGTAGGCAATATTTGATTGCTTTTGGCACATCAATGGGTGGGTTTGACTCACAGGTTGATTGGTTGTGTGGATTGGTTATATGCATAGTGTATGAGATACCTTGGAGTGGGGTAGGGTTGACCCCTCAGAGGGGGATTTGCTCCAGTAGGCTCTTGTGCCTATTGAGACTGCAATTTGGGTATGCCACTTATAGGGTAGCTGGGTAATGCTGTGGTGTGGTCTGAAGCCAGCATCTGGGTGTGTTGTTTCTGGTGTCTCTTGGGAGAAGCTTCCATGTAGACCAATTTCAATTTTGCCTATGACTGGCCCAGTGCTGTCTGGTAGGAACCACAAAGCTCTATGTGGTTGGTTGCTGCCTGTGCTGGACCTGGAGGCAGGTAAGGGTGGTCTTGCTGTGAACTGAGGTTGACTGCTACCAGTATTGGTCTTGGGGCAGCTGAGCAAAAGGCCCAGGCTGCCCCACCCCCTCAGACCAGTTGCCACCTCCTGGCTGCCTATAAGGGTCAGCCACTGAAAGAGCCACCTTAGGTGAGAGGGTCAGGCTGGTTGACCCTCTTTTGAAAGTGCCCTGAGTGAGGCAGCACTAGTTGGCCTTGACGGGGTTCTAGAGAGTCACAGGGTGATTCTTGCACCATTGCTGCTCTTTGACCACTTTGCAAAATACCCAGAAACCACTGTAGTCAGCCACTGCTTGTCTCAGGCCGCCAAGTCCAAGAGAGGCTGCAGCTCAAGCTGTGGCTGACTGCCCATCACTGAAAGTTTTCCATGCTGCTGTGGGCTATCTGCTGCTATAAAAGGCTTCTACAGCTTGTGGGATGGAGCTGGCTGCCCAGGAGCAGAGAATGTGCCAGGCAATGCAGCACTAGCTGGGGTGGGGGTGGGGGTGGTGTGTGCGGTGAGGACCCAGGGTGTCACCAATTAGATCTAAAATACATTCTTTATATTCTATTGTCTATTCCACTCTTTTCTCTGAAATATATAATTATTATAACAAGCATTATGTGACAATCTACATAGGGTATTGTGTGATGTATTACAATATTCCTCAGTCATTGTTTCAGGTTTTGAGTTGATGACATCCAGTATTGTTTTCTCCTTTCTCTTTCTTTTTCCCTGGGAGTTATTAGCTGTCCATTCACCTCTGGATACTGAAAGCTGAACACATGCATATCCTTCAAAAATAGCCCATTTGGTCCTGACTCAACTATCATTGACCTTGCATTTGAATCAGATCTTACCTTCCTCACTAGAGAGTCTTGGACTTGTCTCCATTCACCCAGAGCCTTTTCCCCCCTCACTAACAGTTGTCTCAGAGTCTATTACTAGTGCAAACATTTGGCTGAAATTTATCGTAATCTCTTTCCTTCCTTTCTTGAAGTTCTTATCCATTTTCTACTAGCTTCCTGTCTCCAACTGAAATCTCTCTTTTATGGTCTTCTTCAAACATAGTTCTCTAAACTTCAAGTGGTTTAGATAGAACTTAGCCATAATGAGCTGTGACTCTAGAATGTGGGATGCTAGGATAGCCAAGACCTCCTATTGGCTTACAGTTGACTTGAACTTTGAGTCCCAAATTCTCTTGGATATACATATGGGATACTTCTAATCTCACACCTAGTTGTTTCTCCATCCACTCCTACTTCTTGTTTGACATACTTGCCAATGAGACCTAACTGAGCCTTCATGACTATGAGCCTGCATCTTTCATGAGAGGAATGACAGGTAAATTGAGTGAGGAGGAGTTTGAGGAGAATTAAAGAAATAAAGTGGTTCATGTATGCCCATGAATTTCCTTCACAGATTTATGGCTGGTTCTCATTCACACAAGGTTGATGACACCTGTGCAGGATAGTTTGCTGCACCCTCCCCAAAACCCCCAAGGGTTTTCTGACAGTTGCCGGAATTTTTTTAAATGGGGATAAAGCTTTTTATTTTCCTAGTTGAAAACACTGGGGAGAAGTACGTATTGACCATAGTCATGCTAAGGTGTGAAAACACCTGTGCGAATGCTATAGGGTATGACAAGAAGGGCAGCGGGAAACAAGAGAGAACTCTAAGGTGGGGTCATGGGTCATGGAGGGGAACAGAAGATATGGAGTTAGGGGTCTCAAGGTGTCACTGAATTTGCATTTGTCTCATGGTTCTGTACAATTAGGGCACATGTGGCCACCAGCATTGGGACACCAGCCATACCATGAAATTTTGAAGGATTTTATCTACGTTAGGGAAGAAGTGAGGTCATGACAATTCCTAGCGTAGGTGCTGCAATGGTCTGAATATTTCTCTGCCCCCTTCAAACTGTTGAAATCCTAACCCCTAATGTGATGGCATTAGAAGATGGAGTCTTTGATAGGTGATTAAGTCTTGAGGGTGGATCCCTCACAAATGAGACTGGTGCCCTCATGAAAAAGACCCCCGAAAGCTCTCTTGCCCTCTTTGCCATGAGAAGTCTGAACCTGGAAGAGGGCCCTTACTAGAAACTGGCCATGTTGGTACTCTGATTGCAGACTTCCAGCCTCCAGAACCATGAGAAGTAAATTTCTGCTGTCTAAGCCACCCAATAGATGGTATTGTGTTAGAGGTGCTCAAACTGACTTAAGACAAGTGCTATGATTCAGAAGGATTTCTCAAGTTTGGGGAATGTTCTAATAGCTGTCATTGAATTGAAGTGGGAGGAGAAAAATGAATGGGTTTGATTTTATGTTACTGATAAATAGAAATCATCTGCATCTTTGGCATTTTAAAGAGAATTTTAAGAAATGTTGCAAATGATGTCATAAATATGATTGGCTTATATTCTTCACAATGAGCTGAAGACCCACCTTAAGTTTTTCTAAAGTGCCCAGCATTGTGTGAAATTTGTTTTCTGTTTAGTGTTTGTGTGTGAAAGATGTATTCACTCTTGGAACCAGGACCCCGGACTTGAAGCCAATGCCCTGGGTTTAAATCCAGGCTCTGCTACTTCTTAGTTGGGTGGCCTTGTATAAGTTACTAAGTTGCTCCCTGCCTTTAACAGGGTGTGCAAATTGAAAATGTGGAGCTCTTTCCAAAAATGGTTAAGAGAACATTTGACTAAGTTCTGGGCCCATATGACTGCACAGGTTGCACACCCATGTAGCTAGCCCTGGTACTATTTTCCTCATGTAGATGAGGACTGATGATAACTCCTTCTTAGGTTATTGGGTGGATACAATGTGCTATTAGTAACAGAAAATTTAGAATGGGTATTAGTATTCCTCAGGGATATAACACAGGAATTAAAAGAAAGAGCCCTTTACTAGGGTCAGCCAACTGAGGCCCTAGCATGGCTGTACCAGAATTGAGGGATCTCAGGCAAGTCTTTGGCAGTCTTTAGTGTCTCCACCTGTGAAACAGAGATTATGGTACTTGCCACACATCCCTCACAGTGCTGTGATGAGGAAACAAGGACAGAGAAAACTGGCATGTGCTGACAGCGTGACCAACTCACACTGTGCTGGGCTGTCTCTTTCAGCATTGAAACCCCATGTCCTAGAGGCCCCCTCTCTCTGAGCAAACCAGGTGGCTGGTCACTGCATTTACTGAGATTTTGTCAGGTTTTTGTTTTTACTGGGCAACCTGTGCACCTCATTCCACTGAATTTCTCCTCCATCTATGTATGAGAAAACTAACATCACCCTTCACAGGTGGAAAAGCTAAGATTAGAGAGTTCATTGGTGGAGGCTTAGAGCCCAAACCAGATAGTCAAATGTGCGCCTGAGCCCTTATATAAGATTTAGACAAAATCAAGATAAAAGAAAATGAGTAACAGATGTCCAGGAGATGTTGGGACCTTAAAAGTCTTTTTCACCTCTGACTTTGAAAAAAAATATTAGCTGGGATCAGATATGAGGCAACTCCCAAAGCCAGCTGGTGCCCTTTTCCTACGGTGCCTGCATAAACAAAAGGAGGTGCAGGGGCCTGCAGACCTCCCATATGTAGGGAGCCTGGAGCAAGAAGTTCTGAATTCACATGTCTTCCTTCTAGTCCAAAATTGCTAGCACTGTGTTAGTCCAGGTGATAGCATTGCTGGGAGGCAGACGGCGGAGAAGGTGTTTAGTGAGTTCTACTTCTGCAAAAGTATGGATACCTGACATTTGGGATAAGGTTGCCAGTTTTAGAAAAAAAACAAACAACCCTGAAATACAAAACAAACAAAAACAAACAAATCCTTGCAAAACCAAATGCTCAGTTACATTTGAATTTCAGATAAATGATGAAAAAACTTTTGCTATAAATATTTCCCATGAAACATTTGAAATGTACTTATACTAACTTTTTTTTGTGGTTTATTTGAATTCCAGTGTAAGTGGGCACCTTGGGTTCTATCTGATAACCCTATTTGGAGATAGCACATTTCTCACATCACCCCACT
Source organism: Lyroderma lyra (assembly GCA_004026885.1). Classification (NCBI taxonomy): domain Eukaryota; kingdom Metazoa; phylum Chordata; class Mammalia; order Chiroptera; family Megadermatidae; genus Lyroderma; species Lyroderma lyra. The sequence goes on from PVJL010003279.1 coordinate 68,318, forward strand.
GAATAGGTAGAAAACCTGTTACCATTTCTGTTCTACTCATAGAAAACATTCTGAGAAGCTCAGTTACCTGGCCTGGGCAGTTAGTTAGCAAGATGGGAGAGGCCAGGAAGAGAACTTGGCTCTTTTGCTTTCCAGTTTTGTGTTTTCTTCTCTTCATTACCTGGAACTGCATGAAGAAAAACAGTCACAGGAGCTGAGCCGTTGACTGCAAACATGCAGGTGTGTGACAGCCTGCCACCCACTGGGATTACTGACCCCTAAAGGGAATGCATGTGGTTGGGATCAGATTTCCCCCACACTGCTGAGTGGACAGGTTGGGGGAAAACAAGACAATGTCCCCACTTGGAAGTCTTTCCTAATGCCCCCAGGCCCTCTGCTGTCGGCCACTTGGGGGCAGCAGCAAGTAGCAGATGCCTGCCAAGGGGCTCTGGGTGGAAGGGAGACTGCCGGTAGGGGTCACTGCAGGAGGGCCTGGACTGAGCACTGTGAGGCTTGGACTTGGGTGGTTCAGTAAACCACCAGTGTAAGCCATACATTTAGGGAAGATAAGCAGAGGTTACTGCTTTGGCCAGACCCTTCTCAGAGCTGTGGAGCCATGAGCAATGCTCTCCTGCTGCATCAGGGGCACTGAATGTCAAATTAGTGCTCTGGGGAGTGGTAGGGCAGCCTGGTAGGCCTATCTGGGGAAACCTGAATGGCCCTCGGCCGTGGTCTGTGTGAAGGATGTGTGTGGTTGGGTTACCGTCTGTGAGGTGAGGGGAGGCTCTGGGCACAGATCATGTTGGTAGGGGTTAAGGAAGGCGAAGAGTTATTTTAAAAGCTCAGCAAAAGAAATATGCACTTAGTTTCTTCCCTTTTTGTTGGACTCCAGTTCTACACTTGACTATTCTTTCATGCACAGGATGCTCAACAGATAGCAAGGCTGTCTTGTTCCAAGGGCCTGAGCTCAAATATTAGTTTAGTGGGAGTGAGAAAAGCGCTCTTTGCAGTATTCCTTCCCACTGCAGTAAATCTATTAGTGCACATATGTGGGATATCAGACTCCCAGAGCCAGTTGCCTAGATGGCTTTTCGATTTGGGCCTGCTTAAGGTCTGCTGATACATTTAATGCTGGAAAGCACAGGTAGGTCTCACAACTGACAGTGAAACAGTCTCATCAACCAGTTGAATGAGGAAAACAGTGTGGGCATCCAGGAATGTGTATGTGTGAGGGAATACACACACACACACACACACACACACACACACACACACACACACGGTGCCAAAAATATGTATACACATTTTAAGAAAGGAAAAAACTGTATTACAATTGTAACACTCAATATATACCCATAACAAAAGATGAATACAAGTCATGTTCGACTTCTGCAATTATGGGAGGGGCTCAAAGTGGTTACCCTCAGTGTCCACACACTTCTGATTACAGCAGGCTACTGCTTGAGCAACGCTGATCAAGGCATCCACAGTTTCAGTTTCTTCCTGAAGTACCACCCGTGTACCTGGTTTTCTACGGGACACCACATCCTTACAGTCCCCGATAGGTAGAAATCAAGGGGTGTTAAGTCAGGAGAATGTGGGGAAAACTCAACATTCTTGAATTTCAAATACCACTCCAAAATGATCTTGTGCTCCATGAACAACAACCGTGCTTCTGCCATTTTCCTTGACTGTCCTGCCTGTCACATGGTGATGCTAGCATTTCATTTGACTAATGCCATCTTTTGAGGGAATGTCACGTGACACATTGCTACCATAATTCAATTCAACTTTGAAAAGTAATACATAGATAACATCTCTTAAAATGTGTACACATTTTTGGCACCCCCCCCCCGTACACACACACACACACACACACACACACACACACACGTCCATTCCCTCACGTAGACACGTATATACAGATAGATGCGGGCTGTCCGGAAAGTATCCAGCCATGCAAAGTGAAAAATAGAGGCATTTATGGCTGGATTTTTTCCCAGACAGCTCTTGTGTGTGTGTGTATATGTGTGTATGTGTATACATATATGTGTGCGTGTATGTTTCTAGATGGCAAGAAGTAGAATTTTGACTCCTATACAAGCCAACAAATATTTTCTTTTTCATCCTGCCCTCTGTAATGATGACTTCGGTGGGTCAGGCAGTGAAGGCCCTCATCTGTCTGTTTACTTTCTTGGCTCTTAGTCTTCACTTGGTGCCTCCTTCTTGTGTTCTTCTGCTATCAGATGGGTTCTCAGACTCTCAGACTCTTCCACGGCCCAACTGTCTTCAGTGAGATCATGAGGACAGGGCATCTGAACCCTCATTACTTCTACTCAGATTTGAAACTCGACCCCCTCCCACAACCAGAAAAGGCTCATGGTAGGCAGAGGGTTAGACTGTGGGACAGGTGTGCAGGCGGCTCCCAGATACCACGCAGCTAATGACGGAGCCGAGAGCCACGCTTGCATGTGGTGAGGTACAAGTGACAGTTTCCCTTCATTACCTCATCTAATCCCAGAACCAGAGCAGCCAAGGTGTGTTGTCCTAACACATTCCTCCGTGACCCTGAGGTAGACAGTGGGAACATTTTTGACCACCTCATTTTCACAATTTATTTGAGATTTTTATTCTAAGGGTTGCTGGTGCCAAAGGTGGGTGACTCAGTAGGTCTAATTAGCTGGTATAAACAAGTTTGTTATGTTATTGTCTCCTTTAATGAAAAGGCATAAAAAAAGGTAATTAAAACTTATTCCTTTGTGTATGACTATGTTCTATCTACACACATAAATGGTTTCTTTAAAAGGACAATTTTCTTTTCCTTACTATGCATCAGTCAATCAAATCCTAAACTTTTATAAGTTAAGAAAATAATGCACTTTGTGGACAAATTAGAAAATATATGTCAGCAAAGAAAGACTGAAGCAAGCCATGTAGAGTCTCATTACACTGCCACTGCCACTGTTGCTGGTTTGGTAAAACTCCATTAAGACTTTCTTGTGTGCAGACACAAACACATATGCTCAATTCAGTTTACTATATTTTATTTTTGTAAAACTGAAATCATTCTGCATGTACTGTTTTGTACTCCATTGTTTCCTTTAGTGATATCTGATAAGCATTTTTGTTTGTCATGAGATATTCTAAATGTAATTTAAACGATGGTGTGCTATTCCACTGTAACCGTGCAGATTTACCTAACACCTCTATTGTCAGATATGTCATACGTTAAATGTTGAGAACATAAAATAATTAGCCCAGTACAGGAAGATACCAGAGCTTTTATTCTGAGAAAATAATCAAGAATTTTTTGGGATGGCGTAATAGGCCCACTGCATATGATGCATGGGGCCTGTGGAGAAAGAGGCCTTGATGCTGAGAGGATTCTTTAGCCAAACCTGCTCCCTTGGAAGCCCTGGTGTCAGCTTTCTCTCAGTGTCCACGGTATTTAGCTTGTGGAGCCTGTCACCTGAGTGTGACCTACAAGCTTATGGTATTAATTCGTGTTCCCTCCACTCAGATTAATATCTGCTGTGAAATTAGTAGGGGCAAAAAGATGTGCTGCTAACCACTGATGGAGCCCCTGCACAGCATGAGGGGCCGTTAAAGCCAGAGGAAGAGATAAGGTTACAGCCCCCAGGCGTTAGCCGCTTGGCGTTTGGAGCACATGCCTTTGATAATCAGCATCAGTATCTCTTTCATGTCACTGAACACAAAATGAGGCTGCATCAAAGAGACTATTTCAGAAAAGAAATTGTTGAACAGGCTTGACTGGGCTGAGTGAGGCTGGGAGAGGCAGGGTGGGAGGCTGGGTCAGCACTGGGGCAGAGCACGGCCTCTGGGCTGTCTCTGCAGCCTCCGTGGCTGTCCTGGCCCCATAGCGCCGTGCGTCCCCCATTCCTTTCAGTCACTGTTAGTTTTTTCTGGAGGGAGAAGCAGTCACTTGGTGGCCAGGAGTTTGTGAGACTGAGCTTTTGAACTACTGCAGAACTGCAGTAACTCAGACTCTCTGATTGTTTTCCTCTCCCTAATCTGACTTTTTCTTAATGTTAATCTACCAGTAGATACTCGTCCTTTTTCAAAGACACTTGGGCGTCCAACAAAAACATGAGACAGAACAGCTCTTTGTTCGTTTGCCTTCAGGAATCCGGCTCAGTGAGTGCCCAAGGAACTGAAGGCCTTTCTAACGATTCACAGTTGCCTTGCTGGAGCCTTTCAGGGCCAAGAGACCTGCTGAGGTTCGATTAGTGCACGTGCGACGTGATTTTACCCTTCGATCCCAGGGGCAGACTGCGAGTCTAACCCCCTACTAGTGTCGTCCTGATCTCTTAGCATTGCTAGCATTACTTAGTCTTAAATGAGTTTTTCTTTTCCTTTTAATGTTCAAAATTTGACACGATGTAAAGTGAAGAAAATTCTACTATGAATTCCTCTAAAGACTGAAAATATATGATGTGTTTTAAACACTTGAAACCCAGGAGGAAGAAACCAGGCAGTACTTCCAATGATTTCCATTGGAAGGGGCCAAATAGATGGTCTTATTTAAAAACACCTGACCATTGTTTAGAAATGAGAAAAACACAGCACGAAGCATCCGTGGTTGCTCAATGAAAGGTTTAAGCCATTTGGTGAAGTTTTATGAAGATTTTTTGTTCTACCTTCTCGCTCTAGAATGCTTTTGCTTGTCCTGGTTCTCTGCTCTTCTACCTCATTGGTCTCATTCATTCTTTCACATTTAACTGAATTCCAGAAAAACCGTTGTAGAAAGGATCTGAGCAGCATTTCAAGGGTGGGATGTGAGTAGCTAGTGGAGGAAGGACAGCATGCTGAAGTGGCCTTAACAAACCTGGTCAAAGTAATGAGACAAAGCACCCCTGTCAGTAACATGGGCTGGTCAACTTAAGACGTATACTTCTTATTTGGATGGAAAGGCCAGTCTATTTTTTGGAGATGTGATGTTGGAGACTAATAGAGGGACAGAATGGAAAGTATGTTTGGGGAGTTTTGAGAATTTTGTCAGTTTTGATCTATACCTTAGAGTCACCGTAACATATTGGACACCTGTTGAACACTGCCCGAGCTTTAGCTACTGTAGGGTAAACCATGTTACTGAGTAACTAACCTAGTCAAAATTTATACAAGCAATCTCCAAGTAAGCCAGCACAAGCCACTGGATGTTGGGCAGATGTTGTTAATCTCTGCAGGACATTGGCCCGATGTTAGTCCACACGCAGAGCTGGTCCTTGGCAACTGCTTCCCACTGGGCCTGCTCTTGGAGTCCCAGCCCTGCTTTGTCTCTCTGTGTCCTTGAGCCTAGCACATGGCCTGTTGTACTGTGGGATGAAGAAACAAGGCCAGACCCCAGTGGACTGTTCAAGGTGGGTGTTTTCTTCCTTCCATCTCTCCCGCTGCTCCTTCTCAGATTCCTTTTCCTTCTCTCCCTCTTGGCACACAGGTCTTTGACAATGACCTGTCTTTTCCCTTATTATTATTTTTTTTTAAATATTTTTTCATGTCAATCCCATGATGTTAACAATTTCCTTTATGCAAGCTTGTCTTGTAGGCCCTTTGGGGAGGACCCATGTTTTATTTGACCTTTGTAACCCTTTGGTACTTAGCACAGTGCCTGGTACCAAGTTGGTGCTCAACAAACATTCGTTAAATATGTAAATAAATGATGGATGAGGATTACAAAAATTAAAGTTTACCAATACTATGAACTTTATTTTGGCTTACGGTTTTGCCTAAAAGTTCTGTGAGTAGGGAAAGATATGCCAGGAAGAGGATGGGGACACCCCTATCCCTACCCAGGCTGATGGCTACCCCCTGGATCACCACACTCAGGTCTAGAGGAAGTATAGGATGCAAGTAGCCTCTTGCATTCACACACTTTATTATGATTACAGCTCTTTCCTTGGGAGGAGGAAATAAAAAATAGGAAGTTTGCATGAAAGTTGTTGACATTTAGGGCCCTGCTGTGTGGCTTCTCTTTACTAGTGATGTCACAAAGTATCAGTCACCTCTGAGCATAGATGTCTTAATCAACACATGACCATCAAACACTCATGGCCTGCACTCTGGATGGTGCAGGACAAATGGTGTGATCAGTGGTAAAGGGAAGAATAAAGACTTGGAAAAACCAAAACCATGAGAATAGAAACCCCGTGATTAAGTCAAGGATCTTTATTTATTTTCAAATTGTTTAGTTGTTAGGGTCCCTGAAAAACCACATTTTCTACCCTGGGCATAGCCATTCAGTGTTGAGTTTAACAAATGTTTTATTGAGTGCAGGATGTTTGTACGTAGGTCATAAATACATGTCATTGAGCCCAGGTATGTATAAGGTCCTTGCTAGAAGCTGGTGCATGGACAGAAAGGTAACTAAGACAAATCCTCTGCCCCCAAGCTCATAGTTCAGTTAGGGAGGCAAATATGGCAAATGCACTTTACCAAATAGAGAGCTAAGTGCTGCTCTTCATAGTCAGGGGCAGGACTCGAGGAAAAGAGGCCTTCAGCTTTGCCTGGGTGATTAGGAAAGGCTCCCTGGGAAACCCCTGGGGAAGAAGGTCTCCTACGGGGTTACTAGGATGGTGTTTTCTCTATCAGCATGTTGTCATTTTTTCTTTTTGTTGAGCCTCTTAAAAAATGATGAAAAGGTTAGCTTTGATGGTTTTGGCTGGTTGAAATCTGAATTAGTAAACCAACATTTTTCTGGATTGTCTAATGTAGTGGATACCTTGGGACAAGCTTTCTACCTCCCACTCACCCTGCTTCTATTGTCCAGAAACAAGTGCTACTCAATGTGATTTGCCATCAGCCAACATCTGGCCAGCCTAGGAGCCGCTTGGCAGCTTGAGTTGGATTTATGCAAAGATCTCCATGTCACTCTTCTGGCCAGTGGGCAGGTGCTGCCCCGTGTGTGTTAACACCCTGAGGTGCTCCATCCTGGGGCTGATGTGAATTGGCATGATGGGCAGGGAACTGCTGTTTCTCTCAGAGACTAGGAACGAAGTGAGCTGTGAACTGAAATGAGAGTGAGCCACACTAATTTACTGAACACTTAGCTGAAATAAAATATTCATTGTTTACTCAACCATGAATGGAACCAATGTTATTTAAAAAAAAAAAAGTGTTCAACCAAGTAGGAGAACAAAATCTCTAATACTAAACCTTAGTGTATCAGTTTGAAACCAAACCTATTTGTTTTTAATTTATGGAACTAGAAAAAATAATGGGATCAAAATACTAAATTCAGCTGCTCTCCATTTTATTTGGCTTCCTGTCAGCCCAGAGGATAAGTAATAAGAGGGTGAGAGGAACAACCCTACAAATGGTAGTAATGAGACTCAGCCGGACTTTTCCCACTGAAGTTGCTGGAGATCACATGTGCTGTCTGCTTCTGGCTTTCTAGTAGTGGTGAGCTCCTGTGCTCCCTGAGCAGCTATGCCCTGGCCTCCCAATGGCAACTGGAGGCTATTCTCATCTCCTCTTTTCTTATAGTTTGGTTCTCAGTTCATTTTCTCCACCTATAAAATGGAAATAATAATACGTGGCCTGCATACTTCATGGAGCTCTTGTGATAGTCAGTTGGGATTATCATTGTTATTCATTCACTTTATCCCCATGTTTTCTTCCCAGAAGCTCAGAGACAAACATCTCAGTAAGAATAAAGATGCTATCTCATTTCTTGAAAAGTTTAACTTGACAGGTATGTGTAAGTGTCGGGTCAAGAGAGTACTTGGAATTTGAACACAGGCCACTGAGGTTTCATTCCAGAGCTATTGAATGTGCATCCGTGATATGCCGGGACGGTGTGTGCTAGGCACTGGGGATAGAATTGTAAACAAGTCAGAAACAGCCTTGTCCCTGGAAGCTATCAGGACAGATGATTGTAAGAAAATATGAAGGTATTTTACAAGGAGTGTGCCTGGTGCCATGCACGTGTGTGGGTAAGTGATGACAGATCTGGAAAGTCTTCTCAGGAGAATTGAAACTTGTGCTGGGATCTAAAGAAGATATAGGAGTTAACCAGAGGAAGGAAGAGTGAGAGGACAGCGTGGGGGATCTCAGTAAAACATTTACAGGTTTTCTCAATGCAACGTCAGGCATTTAGATAGTTGCTGACTCTGAGTTTTTGCTGATTTTTTCTTTTTTAGTGCTGACACTTAGTTGTCTGTACTCACACCCAGGATGCTGCCCCAACAATTCACATATAGACAGTCAAGTGTCAGCTGGTCAGATTTCTACCCTAAGTGGTGACACTCCCAGAGTGAAGTGTATATCCGTCTGGAACTGGGGTGGGAACCGACTCATGCCAGAGGAATGCTGACGCCATGTTGAAGGCTCTGGGCATGTGCTGCTCCCTTGTAGAGAAATAGAAAGACCTTCTCAGGGGCTTTTCATGGCCATTGTTCTGGCTCCTGGGACAATACCCTGAAGTTCTTGTTCTAAGACCTACCAGATGAAGGGGTGTGGTTTTGGAGGGATTTTTTTTGGTTTCATTTTCATTTTCTTTTCTTTCTTTTTCTTTTCACAAAAGAGGATTTTTTTTTTTCAGCAGAAAAGGAAGTCAAAAATGTGGCAATCCACAACTGACAATCTAGTGAAGGCTGATACTTCTTTACCTCCAGCTGATACAGGGTGTTGTCTGCTATTTCTTCACAACACCTACATATGGGGTGACCAACTGCCACGTTTGTCTGGGAATATGAGGTTTCCTGGGATGTGGGACTTTCAGTGCCCAAACTGGGAAAGCCCGGTCAAACCTACCCACAGAGTTATTGGGGCAGGAGAGTCACTTTTTCCAGGTTAGGAAAACACAGGATGTGAGAGTAGTCCTGCTGTTCCCTTATCCTGTCCAAGTTTGCGTGAAACAAATGTCAGGGCATTTAGGAATACATTTTTTGTTCTCTGAACCACCAGCTCCCTGCCCTTAGATGTGATCTTAGAAGGCAAAATAGAAATATGTCCCAAATAAGCAAAATTACTTCAAAATGAACACAAATGAAGCATCCCAGCAGAAACACAAATGACACAAAACCATGGCATATATCTTTACAAGTTAAGAGGATGGGTCTAGGCATTCCTTGTGTGCCATCCCCAACCCTATAAGTGCATACACTGTTTTGTGGTCTCAGGCTACCTGCCTCTCCCCTTCAAGTCTTCTCATCTGCAAAATGGAAATAATGATCCTCAGTCTCACTGGGCCCTTGGGAAGATCAACTTGCAAAACACAGCACAAATAGTTCCTTAATAACTGCAATTATTTTTATTGTTCTTGTTGTATTTATGCTATGTTTAGCTTAGAAAGTTGCAAGTTGGCCAAATAAATAAATATGTAAAATGACCTAGCCTTTATTTAAAAAAATAGTGTCTAGATTAATGGGCATCTGTGCTATTCTAAAATGTGGGAGTCCTTAGGGTTGCCTTCCTTTGGAGGTTCCATTTCACATTCTAAATACGTATGGAAAGATATCTATTTTTCTCATTACATTTCTTAATACTTTGGAAAGGTTTTTTGAAAACTATAAAATTTTGAGTTTCATTTAAAACAACGTATTCATTTTATTTTTGTGATTTTTAAGTTTGCTATATTTATATTGTTGACTGAGTGTAAATGAATCAGGAGGCTTTGCTAGAATTAATGACAAGGTTTTATTCAAGGGCCTTAAGTGGTTTGCAAATCTGGAAACATTACCAGACATTACCCAAGGTATAGCAAAAGAAAAGTTTGAGGATTTTTATGGTTTGAAAAGAATCAGTCCTACACCTTAGCTTCTGTATTGGTCTAAGACGGTGATTTTCCAGATATCAGGTTGTCTGAATAATGAATATCAGGTGGACTGGACACATGAATATTCCTTCTTAAGTTCTTCAGAGGGTTATCTATAGGATTTATATACCTGCAGGCATTGATCAACAACTGAAAGTTTCAAAAGTTTAAGTCCTAAGGTAAGTTAAAGTAAAATAAATCTATTTCTCACGTTTCAGGCCATTCCGATCCAAGTGGTTTTGTTAGCTTGGCTGTGGTGACTCCATTTTGTTTCTTCACTCTTTTCCTCAATATACAACTATGTAAGATTTGTCTTAATTGTTAATTAACTAATTAATTGACTTCACAATGTATTTTATAGACTTGTAGTATCCAATACAATAGCCACTAGTCCCATGTGCCTATTTAAATTTAAATGAGTTAAAATTAAATAAAATTGAGTGATATCAATGAAAATGATGGAGTAAGGTCCTCCAAATATTCTCTTCTCTATAAAAGCAGTGGAAATACTGTTGAAAGTGGTCAAAATTAATTTTTTCAAAACTCCAAGAATGAACCAAAGGCTTGTAGCAATCCAGGGAGTGTTTGTTGAAGAAAAACAGCTAACTCACCATCAGAGCAGTGAGCTTAATGATATTTAACTTGCACTGCTCCTACTACCATCCCCTCCCCTCTAGCTCCATAGTGTCTTACAAACAAATGACCTGTGATTATGGAGAAAACCAGCCACTGCAGGGGGCAGAACAGAGTTAGATCTCATTCCAAGTCCCGTTTCCAAAGAATTATCATTATTTGACCTTCTACTGGTTCCCTGAAAGACTCCATTTTTAAGGCTGTCTTTGTTGGACCTGACTTGGAGTTTGCCAAGTGTGAACAGCCTTTTCCTCATGGATATTTGTCAAAAACAATGGAAGACAATTGTTGAACATCTTAGCTACCTGAGGCATTGGATAACAATTGGGGAAAACAATAGACTAACCAAAAGTCTTAAAAGATAAATCTGAAGAATAAGATGTCCATATGGAAATTTGAAGAACTCCAACATATTCCTGGGGCTTTAGAATGCCATGCGTAGGACTGTGTGCGTGCCCAGGAGTATGCACATTTTCAAGAAAGATTTATAAGACCTAAGCTCTCATCTTTGACTAACTTTGAGGTTCTGTGAAAGTAGTAAGTGAAGCATAAGACCGAGTTGTAAACTGCCTGACTGAGGCACACAGAGCCCTTGGCAAAGACTTGGGAGACTTACTGGTTCCAGGCACATAAAGAAATCCCTTTCTGCTCATGGACACAGGTAATGGTTTAGTGTTTATCAGAGGGTAAAGTGGGAGGCGGTTGAGAGAAAAGGGAGCAGAATTCAAATATGTGGTGATGGAAGGAGAACTGAGTCTGGATGGTGAGCACACAATGCAACACATAGATGATGTATTGTAGAATTGTACACCTGGAACCTATGTAATTTTACTAACCAATGTCACCCCTATAAATTTAATTAAAAATAATCTCTTTCTAAACCTTAGCTGACTACAAAGATAACCAAACAGAGACTTCAGGGGCCATACACAATAAAAAATATAAAATTAGTTCAGAAAAGTCACTAAATAAACAGATAGCAATAATAGCAATGAATAGTAAGAACAAAAATTTGGGGGAATAGGGGGACTCTGATACCCTAAGTTTCCACATTATATTATTTAAAATATAAGTATTATATAAAATATAATTTTAACAAAAAAGTATGAGACATGCAAAAAAAATTGTGGCCTATAGGAAGAGGGGGGAAAAAAAACCAATAAATAAAAGCTACCCGAAAGGAAATCTTAACATTAAACTTACTAGACAGAGACTTGCACAAAGAGGTAAAAGAAATCATGAGAATAATGTCTTACCAAATAGACAATATCAAAAAGAGATAGAAATTATAAAAAAGAACTAAATAGAAATTGAGGAGTTGAAAAGTTCAATAATTGAAATTAAACATTCATTAGAAGATTTCAATAGGAGATTTGAGTAAGCAGAAGAAAGAATTAGTGAACTTGAAGATAGGTCAATTAATATTATCCAGTATAACAATCAGAAGGAAAAAAAATGAAAACAAACAAACAAACAAAAACAGAGCATAAAACAGTTGTTGGACACTATCAGGTGGACCTCAAATCCACACAAAAGACATAAAAATCACTGGTAAAGGCCATTATTAATACATAGATAACTATATAAGATGATATAAATATTCTTTTCTTGTAAGTCCTTTTTTCTCCTATCTAAGACAACTGCATAAAGTAATAATTATAAATCTGTGTTGATGGACAGACAATGTAGAAAGGTCTAATTTGTATGACAATAACAACACAAAGTGGGGAGGAAGGAGTAGAGATGTACATAAATATTGAAAGTAAATTGGTATTAATCTAAGCTAGATTGTTATAAATTCAAATGTTAGCTGTAATCTCTGTGGCAATCATTAAGAAAATAACTTCAAAATATAGTAAAAGAAAGAATAAGGCCATTAAAATAGCATCATGCTTTCTGCCTATTACTCAGAACAAAGTAGCTCCATCAGAATTTTTCCAAATAACCACCTTTCTTTTACATCTTCCTTTTCTATGCAAAAAGAAGCTGATGTAGGATAGACCCTGAATTGTTTATTGTTTTCAAACTCATTAATTATTTAACTACAGAAATAAACAAGCACATCCGTATGTTCAGTTACATAAATGTACTTTAAAATATATACATATTTTAAATACATATATATGAGGCCCAACAATTAATTTTGCGAACTCATCCTAGAAAAGTGCTACAACCTCACTGCTGAGTATCACCACAGTCACCTTTGAAGTACTCCCCTTGGGAAGCTGTGCACCAATGCCAGCACCTAGTCCACCCTTCAAAGCAATTTTGGAACTCTTTCTGGAATGGCCATCAGAGCTGTTGTCATATCCAAAATTTGAAAATGATGTTTGCAAATTTGCTATGGTGCACATACATGGGCAGCACTGTACAAACAGCTCGGTAAGGTGTCATGGAACATAAACACACGGTGGCAAGTTTGTAAACTTAATTGTCAGATTTTGGGTATGACAACAGCTCTGATGGCCATTCCAGAAAAAGAGTTCCAAAATTGCTCTGAAGGGTGGACTAGGGGCTGGCATCGGTGCATAGCTTCCCAAGGGGAGTACTTCGAAGGGGACTGTAGTGACATTCAGCAATGAGGTTGTAGCACTTTTTCTAGTGTTAGTTTGCAAAATTAATTGTCTGACCTTGTATGCATATTTTAATATTTTATTTGAAAAAAAGTAAAAATTTCCCTTTACTCTTGTTCTTATTTTCTGATCTTTCTTTCTAAAGAAAAATGATTCCCAACAATTTTTTGTGAATCTATCCAGAGAATTGTAATTCACACATCATCATCTAATGTACACTAATGTATAATATCTAATGTAAAAAACTACTTATACAAATGAGATTATATGACACACTAAGTTTCATCTTTCTTCTTTCATGAAATAATATTTCCTGGTTACTTTTGATATTTGCCCATGTAGATAGACTTTATTTTCATTCTTTTAAATTCTTGTATAGATATTCTATTGTATGGGTGAATCATAATTTATTATGTGCATTATTGTGCATTTAGATTGTTGTTTCTGTTATTTGTTAATTCAAATAATGCTGCAGTGACCATCATTATATATTATAGACTAATGGGTATACATTTGTGAGTGGATTTGTGGGGAAATTTTCTAGCTGAGAAATTCCTGAGTCAAAGGCTTATATATTTCAAATTTTGGAATATATAATTTTGCCATGTTGATCTCCCCACGGGGTATTCTAAATTACATTTCTATCAATAATATAAGAGAGTGTCTGGTTTTTACCCTCATAAATATTTGGCATTATTAAGCTTTTAAATTTATGCTAATAGATAAATAGGCAGTGTTTCACTTAATTTGCATGCATTTAATTTTCAATGAGATCAAGTGTCTTTTAAAAAATGAGTTGGTTATCCTTTTCTTATTTAGTTGTAAAGGAAGAGCCAGGCTTTTGAATCTGAGTTTCCCTTATTTGATTTTGGGGAAATTCCTCAATCTATAATTGAATTCTCTTTCTTCATCTGTGGAGTGAATTGCCATGCTTCATGGGGGTGTGTGGGGAAACGCCTCCCACACCTTTGCTGCTCAATAATCACTAATCTCCCTCCATCCTGAGAGCAGCAGAGCTACATTTCAAATTCTCCTCCTGCTTCAAATCTCTCTACCTTCTTCTTCTGCCATCACCCAGAGATGGTGCTGTGCTTCTTAGGGCCACAGGGATCATCTCTGAAGGTGAATTGTGCCATATAACATAACCTAATTATGGGAGTGGTTGCTCATCCTACTCAGAGGTTCTGAGGATGAGTCATGGAACGCTGGGGTGGAGGTCCACTTTTTAGAATTCTGACTACCATAGCAATGGAAATTTTCTTTTTCCTTTTTTTGGGCTTGAGTAGAACTCTGCTAAATAGAAAAAGAAAAGGTCAAGCTGTTGTGGATGGAGAGGGAGAGAGGGAAGCGTGGAGCTTTATCACTGAGGCTTTGGCTCAAGGCATGCCCCCAAACCTGGAATCATTATTTTGTAAGATACAAGTTTAAGGTATGAGGGTTACTTCTAGAATTCATGTGCTACACTCTTGGAAAGGATAAAACATCAGTCCATTAGAACCTTTCCCAACTAATTCATCAGGATAGTTTTACTGAAATAAGGTGCTAGACAAATGAGCCAGAGGTCTAAAATATTTTGATAAAATAGAAGAAAAAGAAGCAGATCCCAGAGTAGCTGAGTGGGTAGCTGATCCACACAAGATTATGTTGAGCTGTGATGCAGATCCAGGTCTGTTCAATTGCAAAACCAGAACATTCTAATACTTTATAACATTCTAATGCTGCTGACACACATCAAGCTAGCTCATGAGAGAAATCACAATGAAAGAGCCTAGCTGTTCTATTTTGCATCTCCATGCATAAAGCCAAGGTAGCTTTGACTTTGAGAACTCAAATTACAGTGGTTTCCCACAACCATTGAATGAGTAAACTCTTACATCTGTACTGACAAATGCAAGAGCTTCCTAACAGATTTCATAGCATAGCTGCATCTTTGCAAATACTGGGATATGAATGCCAAAAACCTTTTGATGCAAACGTTTCTCAAGTTCCAATTGAATGGATGTTTGGTAAAGAAAAAATGACAGACATTTTTAAGGGTTCTTCTGGGGGCCATCTCAGAAAAATCTCATCTATCTTTTTTTGTGATTCCTTTGTATTTAGTAACACACACACAATGGCAAACTGATCGCAAAAAGAGTGCTTAATATTGCCTTTCTGTTGGGTTGTCTGAGTATTAATAATAGAGATTGTGTAGCAATTGGGTAACGGCTTATTAGAGAAAGTGCCAGAGTTATTCTCAAACAGAAGCCTTTTCCTCACTGGACTCCTACTCAATTGTGTGTTAAGGAACCAAATGTGACCTTCTTTTTAAGGCTGCGATGAAGCCTTCCTCTTGACTCCTCACCAAGTCACCCACCCCATCCTTGCCCACTACGCACACGAGAGCAAGAGATGCTTTATAAACACGTGCAGAATTTGAAGATGTTAATTAGAGGCAAGTAGTCAAATGAAAGGCACTAAATTGGCTACTTAATCCAGCTTTGTCTAGGTTCATGTGAATAACTCATGGTTTTTAAACTTGAGGGTATGAGAAATCACTAGGGAGCTTGTTAAATGGAGATTCCTCACTCCTACTCCCTACTCCCAAGGGGTTCTGCTTCAGTATGCCTGAGCACCACAAAGTTTTAATTCCTACTTAAGTAGCTCAGGTACAAACAAGAATTCTTCCTGTCTGGCTAACTGAGCTTATCACAAGAGGCACAACCAGGGACATACAGGAGAAGGACTTCCTGACCCAGGTACCTTAAAACTAACTCTCTTTTTAAGGGAAAAACTGAAAAATAACTCAAAATCCCCAAATAGAGAAATGGGTTAGCAAATTATGGTGCATGAATATAGTGAAATATTGTGCAGCTGATAGAAATGATACATACATATACATAGTATGAACACAAGGAAAATGTGGATTCATGATGATTACAATGATGTGAACAGAAAATGGGAAGGTAATAGCAGAAATAGACACGATTGCCTTTAATAATGTATAACTTCATCTATTCAGTTATTTTGTGTAAGTGTTCATCACAAACTCAGTATTAAAATCTTCATACATTTTGCATTTTGTATTGATACTGAGTTCTGAAACAAATACACAGAAGATGAAGTTTTTATCTGCAAGAAGTTGTTGACTAAGTGATAAGAGAAATGCCAAGAGAGATCTAGAAAATAATTGCAGGATATTTGACTAGAAGATTTTGTGTTTTTGTTCCAGCCTTAGCACCAAAGTCAGGGGCATTGGTAAATATCTTAACCTCTCTTAGCACTAGATTTCACATTTTAAAAATGGAATAATATCAACAATAATAATTCCTACCGCAAGTGTTTTGTTGATGGTTATATGAGGCTAATAAAAATGAAAGTACTTTATAGACTATAAAATGCTTTGCAAATAGACACTGTTTTTTAAGCTGTTGTGCAAAGTGAAATATTACTGTATTTTGCTGTGTATAATGTACACTTTCCCTCCCAAATTTGTAAGGGAAGAATAAGGATGCACATTGTACATGGGTAGTATTAATTCTGTATCTACACAAATGTTTTTAATTCTTTTAGTTATGCTTATGAGTTAAAAGTGTAACTCTAGAAATCAATAATGATATCCATATGCAAAATAGCACCCTGGAATATGATAATCAGTTTTTTCTATTAAAAATACTTATAAATATAATTTCTTATATAGCTTGTGTCTGTTCTTGTGTTTTGTAATTATTTGTTACATATAATTTCTTATACCATAATATGTTAAAAAATAAATGTTGACATTTCTTTATAATACAAAAAACAAGTACCTAAATATAAACCACTAAAAATTTGAATTAAAAAATTAACATAAAATACATTTTTTCCCCAAAAGTTTGGGCCAAAATTATGGGTGCACATTATATATGGCAAAATATGGTATAATGTCAACATTGAGACACCTTTCTCCTGGGAGTTTTCTTAAATCACCTCTGAATTTGGAAACTCTGTTGGGGCCTTTTTAATAATGAGTTCTTATAGTCAAGAATCTCTGAAGCTTGGGTGTGTATGAGACAACATTTCCTAACAGAGAGGAGGGAATAGCCTTAGGATGATCAAGCATAGTGTGTACATCAGGCTTGGCACACACAGTCAAGTAAAGCTGTGTCCACTAGCCTTGACCTTCAGCACGCCCCTCTCCTTTTTGTCTGTAGAGGATGATGTAAAAAGCCCACTGTATGAAATGGGCATATCGCATGGAGTGTCCACTTACTTTCCTCCTCCCCCACACCTGAACAGATGGTGTATCCTGCTCTGGTTGCAAATCTAAGCAGTCAGTGGTGTTGGAATAGATAGAAAAAAGCCATTCCTTTGTGGCTTGGCCAGCACTCCACTGGGTTTGATGGAAGGCTTGGCCAGACCACCATCTTGACAGATGTGTCGCCCTGTATTGCTGGGAAGACACAAGGCCAGAGAAGGGATCAATCTCTCTCGCTACCACGCGAAGGCAGCAAACTGGTAGCCTCCTGGAAGAGGAGTGCAAGAATTAGCCAGGTTCTTCCAGTAAGGCCAATACATCCTCGTTAACTTCATGGTAATTTCCACACTGTTTAGCAAAGATTTTCTGCTTTAATATAAAGCTTCCAAATATGGTATTTTCACGAGCCTGCCTGGGATATGGCCAAGTGCCTGAGGCACATAAATATTTACTAAATAAGCAAATGCACTTGGAAATGTGTTTCTGTCTTAGCATTAGTGCAGTGGTCACTGGCATTAATTCTCAGAATGATGTCATTTTATGAATTATTTCCAGCAGAGACTAAGGAAACATATCTATGTTCAGGTCTTTTAAAATCCACAAAGCTCATGGGGACAGTTTACATTTTTTGAGGGAAGGTGGTGACGTTCTATGTTAGAGAGGCAGTAGTGACCCCATCCTTTGCTGAGCATCCTTTGCAAAGCATAGTGGGATAGTGGAGGCTGCAGAGGCATTAGCCTCAGTCAGACTCGGGTTTGAGTCTCAGCTTTGGCACAGTTTGTGACTTTCTGTAAATAACTCACCCTCTCTGAACTCCTGCTGCCTTATCTATAAATGAGGGGCAGCAGTACCCACTTCACGGGGTGTTGTGAGGATTAGGGGAGATGCTGTATATAAAATACCTGGCCCATACTATGCACTCATTAAATAGTAGTTTTCCTTTTATTTGAATTATTGTATTTTTTTTAAACCTAGGGTTTTCCCAAATCTCACATTTTTCCCCCCTCAGGATGTCCCTCTGAAGTCCTAGTGTATATATGTAATGAAATTAAATCCACATGTCTTTCATTTGTGTATGCTAAAAACATCAAAATGTTATTCCAGGAGATTTGTTTGATGTTCAAAAATTCTCAAGTGGCAGCGCTGGGAGAGTGCCTGGCATGGCCCTAAGATGTCCCATCTAGTCAGGTTTCAGAGAGACATAAGTAATTGCTTTTCATGTCCCATCCACTTAGACCAGTCTGAAAAATAGCCACTGACCTATATAATAGCAGCAACTGACATATAATTGCATTTTTTTGCCATAAAATATTTTCTCATTTAATCATCAAAGCAACCCTGTGTGAGTGTGTGTGATATTACATCATTATCCGGCTTTACAGATGGGTAAGCAGAGTCTCAGAGGGATCATACAAATTATTCAAAGGCAAAAGAACTGTTAAGTTTTATATTTTCTGTCCCCGAATCTAGAGCACGCCACAGTCACACCAAGCCTAGAAATGAGAGGTGGTTAAATGTGATCCATTTCTCCCTTTGGCTTGGTTTTGTTGGTTTTCTCTGGAAATCTCCGTAGAAGTCTAAGCATTTAGGCAGAGTTTGTAGACTCATTGTGAGGTGAACCAGATTACTGGGGGTTGGGTTCAGTGCAAATTTTGCAGGCTGAATGATTTGAAAAAAAATCTGGC
The DNA here is from genome assembly GCA_004026885.1 of Lyroderma lyra. Lineage (NCBI taxonomy): Eukaryota > Metazoa > Chordata > Mammalia > Chiroptera > Megadermatidae > Lyroderma > Lyroderma lyra. The sequence continues at coordinate 87,176 of PVJL010003279.1, forward strand.
AAGAATCACAGAATTGAGAGCCAAAAGGGCCCTTTAGAGGTTATTTCATTCCTGCAAGCATTCGTTATTTCATTCAGCAATTTTTATTGAGGTCCTGCCATGTGCCAGGCACCCTGCAAGGTGCTGGTGATCCAACATCAACCCTAATGGATACAGTCCTTGTCTTCAGGGATGTAGGGTCAATCTTTCATCTAAACCTCTAAATTCACAGGTGAAGAAATAGGCTTAGGGAAAGGAAATGACTGCTCCAGGCCAGATGGCTGGTTAGTTACTGGCAGGCTCCCAGTCTTCCAATCCCCAAGTTCACCTCATTCTCACCATGGCCATTGAATTAGAAGAGAGAAGTCACCCAACACAACTCTTTGTGTTAAGTGGAAGAAGAACAAACATCTTCCGGCCTAGCGGTTCCGAAGCTAAGGATTATTCTTCTTACGCCTGTGATGTGGTTGATAGTGTCAACCACACTATCAACAATCTTGACAGATTGTTGTGGGAGGAAAATCAGAACAGTTTCCATGGAGGGGGACTGGCAGAGCTCATTCTGGATGACAGGTGCTCGTCTCAGCCAGTTGCTGATGCTGCATGCCCCCCAAAAGTTGGTGCTAGGAAAGCATCTCAGAGTCCCCATTGACCCCCTCTCTGAGCTTGGGAAGACCCAGCCCCCTGGTCCTGTCTCTGTGTGGGATCACTGCTTCCCAGGAGAAGAAGGCCAGTCCCAGAAGAGTTTGAATTCTGTGAAGTGGTGCCTCACAAACCAGGAAACAGAGGCAAATACCCACCCCCAAACCCACAGATAGGGGCTCAGTCCTGGAGCATCAGGTCCTGGTCTGTCTAAATCAAGCCATCTGATCACTTTGTTTCAGCAGAACAAAAAGTCTTTTCTTCCTGAGCCAGGATTTTATGTCTTTAATCTTTTCCAGAAAGAAAAGAGTTCTCATTACGTCTGCATCTTATCACATAACTGTATATCATAAAGATGCTGTTATCGCCTCTTCCTTCTGATTAACTGGCCCTGAGTGATTCTAGCCAATCTTATGAGCTGTGCTCTAAAAAAACAACGCTAGTATCACTCAGCCTTAGACAGAGGCCAGAGTCACAGGCATTGTTGAGTAATCTGTGAGAATCTTTATAGGCTCTTCATAATAAACAATGACGAGAACAGTTCTTTGTCTAGACCACTGCGAAGAGAGCCTTTCTGTGCAGATAAGCTTTGGCACCTGCAGCCAGAGCTCAACAGCCTCCAGCAAACTCCATTCCAACATGTGACCTCACTTATTGGCTTTGTTTTCTGAGTCGTTACAACAGACATGAATAGAGATGCAACACCTGGTATCTTAGGTGGCCAAGGAGCCAACAGGTGTTACCCCTTCATATGTCAAGAGCTCTTTTGGGAGGTAGTCTGGCAATGAAGATGGGCATTGCTTTCAAATTTGAAAAGTAAAAATCAAAAGAGAAGTATGGATATTAGAATAGCATGTCACTGATGGCTGAGATAGGAATTATGATGATGGTGATGATGTGATGGCAACACCTTGAACTTTCATTTTGTGACAACTGCTGTGATAGCGAAAGTACCTGGCACTTGGGGAGCATAGACAGTGCCAATAGAAATCAAAGCTGACTCTCTGCAGACTCCCTTGGCCCAGGTGTACCCCCACCCCCAGGAGGTGGGTTGAATCTTTCTAGGGAAGGGAGGGCCTGGGCACTGGTACAGCTTCTGTTTAAACTCTCCAAGAGATTTTCATGTGCATCCAGAGTTAGGAAACTCTCTGCTTGGTAAAGATCACCCACTCTGATGGGATCAAGAAGAAATGTGCAACTCAGTGACTTTTAAGTGACATAAGAGTAAGCAAGGTAAAAAGAGTGGAAAAGGGTCTAGGCAAGGAATAGAACAGCAGGCATGGGGCCGAGAGGCGGGATGCAGATGCCTTTCTGGAGGAGCAGGATGGCTGTGAGTTTTGCAGGAGCATTGTGTATATGCATACATTGGGGAAACGGGAAACTGGAGACTGAGGGATAGGTGGAGATGGGCTGCCAAGGGCTTGGTAAGCAGTGACGAATGAGTTTGCATCTCATTGCAAGTGATGGGGAGCCAATTCGGTGGCTTTGAGGCCGGTACATGACATCAGATATAATCAAAGGGCATTTTGGCTGCAACGTGGAAAATGTATTGGAGAGCAAGACTGGAGGTCCGAGCCCAGGAAGCCCCTCCAACTCGGATGAGGGCGATAGGCCCTGAGCACAGGGAATGGCCATGGACGTGGTGGATTCAAACTTATTAGGTCGATTTGGCAGGGTTTGGTGATTGATTGGATGTAGAAGGTAAGACAAGGAGTCAGAGATTCCCAGGAACCCTTCTATGCTCTTCTCAGGCTCCTGGGTTTCCTTCTCTCAAGCCCATCAGCTCAGTTTGTTCTTTCCCTGGCCAGTTGCCCTCCCCTGCCTCCAGTCCCCTGCTGCTCTGTGCCCACGAATCCCAGGAGCAGCAAGGCTCTTTCTGGAGACATGATCACTCTAAGTCATTATGGCTGACCGCGTCTATGCATTCTCCTCCAGGAACATGTGTGTTTGAATCAGAGAGCTCCACACTCCCATTTCACCAGGGGGTGGGACTCTACCACTTCCCAAGCTTCAAAATGCCCTCCCCCATCCACTAGCCCAAATGTCCCTGCCTTCCATTCCCCCACACACCAGCCTTATAGAGATTTGGGTCAAAGACGTGCTTGTAAAGCACACTTGCAAGGAAAGGACCCATATTTCACAGGTCAAACAAAAGCCTGGCTAAATTCAATTGCTTATGGCTCTGACACAATCACTGTGGTGCCTCCGTTTCTTGGCCTGAGGTCCATTCATCTTGCTGGGAGGTGATATTCTATGGATCTGCTTGGTGTGGAATTTCAGGTCACTGACTTCCTGTGGTGGGATTAACATCACTGAGAGTTTTCTACCCTGTTGTTCTTGTGAAATCCCTTTGGTTTAGGAGAGACTAAGAGATTCTGTCTTGGCAAAAGTTGTCAAAGACCTGAATTATCTGTGTCAAAAGGTCAGTTATGCCACGGGAGAGGTATTGAGGGGACAGCAGCGAGTGACACTAAGGAGGAAGTAGGCTCCAGAAATTAGGTAGGTGAAGATCACAAAATACCGCCTGACATTTATGACTGTTTATTCAATCTGCCCAGAGTTCTGCAGGCACAAGCCTCAATTCTCCAAGTCAAAGCGGATGCCGGAAGCATGGCTGACTACCTGCCCCGTGTGTGTCTCATGGGATTGTCCATCCACAGAGGCATGCTAATAGAACCTGGGCCAAACCAAACCTGCCTCACTTCCCTTTGGCCTGTGGACACAGCAGAGACGAGAAATACCGGTTGGACATTGCAGAATTTGTTAATGTGACTGTGCAAACTGGATGTCAGGTGATCTTTGCTTTCTTTTTTCTCCTTGTCTGTCTTGTTAGACTACCTGTGTTATCTTTATAACTGGGTGAAAATCAAAGCTGCATTTTGAAGAAACATTTGGATGGCATCATCCACAAAGATGTGAGTGATGGTGTAAGCATACCTAGAAGACTAAGCCTAAAAGAGAAATTTCAAACACTGGTGCTGAGTCTGGAGAATCCTGGGGTTGGAAGCAGCTAAGTTTGCAGACAGCCTGAAGAACTCAGCCTGAGTGTGGTTGGGAGTGAAAATAAAATATAAAATAGAGAAAAAAAAATTTCTTGAGGAACTGGTTCAAAAGGCTTTGGAAGGGCTGGCTGGAGTGAATGGAGAGAAAGCTCAAACAAGAGCAAGCCCCTTGAGGCCAGTGTCTACTATATTTGCAGTACTCCAGAGTCCAGCAGCCTTGCTTCAGTGGAACCTGGTGAAGACAGGAAATGTCCAGAAAAGTACTCAGGCAAGTTAAGTCAATGGCACAACCCCTTTGCTCCCAAGCTCTTGCATGAATTCTGAGCTCTTCTCTTCAGTTTTATTGTGGAGTGCTTCCTGGGCTCACAGTAACATCTGGGACACACCACCAGTGTCTGACAGTGTCCGATGCTAAAGGCCATGGACATGTTGCTGTCTCTTTACAGGCTGCCAGTGGCTATCAGCATCCGTGGTCTCCTCAGGGCTGCTCCTGCCATCACCACAGCCAATCCCACTAGCCCTACTGCTCCCTGTGTCTGTGACTCATGGACATTTTAGAATAGCTCTTCAGTTGTTGGTCCTCTTCCCCTGCCTCCCAGGTGTGTCTCAACAGAACCTGAGCTGGGGATAGTGTGTGTGTGTCAGACACTTAGTCACCTGCCCGTGTGAGTCTGACACGTTCCTCACTAGCCATAGATGTTTACCTCAGCTCATTCACATCTTAGGATGAGTTTTGCCCTTGGTTTCACCTCCAATCTAGGCTCTAGTGGGCTTTTTCCATCAGCCTGTCATATTGACCAAAGATGCCAGGATCTCAGGAATAACGCAATCCAGGCATCCAGGTGGATGCCTGTCACCTCAGAGTGTCATAAATTACATTCTACAAGCTGAATTCAGAGATTATATGAAAAAACAGAAGGATCTATATCACAGAAGTGTTGTGAAGACAAAAGGAGCTAATGTCAAGGGCCTAATACAAGTGATATACCTGCATTGGCTTAATGCCTGGCCGTTGTGTGCTCACACAGCCCTCACTTTGGATAGGGACGGGACTGTGGCTGGAGGCTCCTGCATTCTGAGTGGCATCCAAGCACTGCTCCTCTGCCACCTTGCGGGCTCCCCCTACTATGATTATAGCTTGATGAAGAGAATGCAGAGCTCATGGGTCACTGGCACAGTGGGGTTTGATGTTGCTTCAACTAGGCTAGTAAGAAGTTGGGATGGTATTTAGCATTTGGAAGCTATACTGCACACAAATATGACATTTGAAAAAGTCACTGCCTGTGACTGTGTGAAAAAGCAAACTTTAAATTGAGAATTGTTGTCTGTTTAATCATCACTTTGCTGTGAGACACAGTGTAGAACCACTTTATGGGGGAATTTTTTTTTTTTTTTAGAACAACTATCTAAAGACAGAGAAATGTGATGACTCAAAGTGATAACTTTCAGCTGTTGCTTGGCCATCAGCCAATATTGCGCTTTATCGCCTCCTTTTATTGGAGACTGCTACCGCTCCTTTAGTAGAATGTAGAAGCCCAACTCTAATGGGAAAGGACATTTGTACCTGGTCCAGGGCGGCCTGAGTCCAGCCTGAGAAGCACCCTGCAGGGGAAAGCTCACAGCTTATAGCTCCAGAACCCCCCAGGTGGTGGGGTCTGACTTGACTTCGGGAAGGGAAGGTGGGTGACAGAAATAGTTCTTTCCCTGAGCACCTTCTGCCTCCTCTATTCTGTCACCAATGCTTAGTGTGGTGGTAAGCTAGGTTAACTGGTCATTAAGATGAAAGTGGGAGGAGGACGTTCAGAGCAGAGTTTATTCTCCTTCCTAAAAAATAGCCTTGAGCTGTGGTTTGAAATAAGAGATGCTCTTTAAGGATTAGCTGTAGTTTCAAAAACCACATCAAATAGAAAACCCAGAACCACAGCAACTCAGGGCTTGGCTTTGAGTTGGAGGATGTTGCAATGATATGAACCAGCAGTGACCTACCAAGCAGTGCCCAGAAGGAATCTGGTCTCACCTGAGCTTTCACATTTAGCCCAGAAAGTGGACACCTGATAGCAAAGGACTCAGCCTGGCTCCTGAGCCCACAAATCTCCTGCCTTGGAAGGTTCTCCTTTATATCTCTTTGGGAAGCAGAATAGTACAAACAAGGAACTGAAAACTTACAAACTGGTGTGATTTATAGCACCTAAGGGCAGCTTAGAACTATTCACTGATAATGATGGGATTTTAAGAGCTAACTTTCTGTTATTTGACTTTGTTTTATAATTTATCAGAAGGATACATGGTTCTGGAAGAATAGGCTATTTCCATCGCCTGAGAGTAAAATCCAGTTTGCCAAGTGCTTGTCTCACCACAAGGGGGCTTTGGGAAGGAAGCGGGTCTAGAAACTGAAAGCTCAGGATGAGGTCTTGGAGAGGGATACGAAGGGGGTTCTGCCCAGTGCCGCATCAGGACCAGAGAGACCTGTGGGGTGGCTTTAAAGGTTCATGATACCTTAATATAAATGAAGTGGCCCTGGCAGCTGTTCTTTGACCATCCTAGGGCTTGGTGGTCAGTAAACTTGCTTGTTGTTCAGCCTGTGTGATCTCTGAAAGATTTTGTTTGCAGCCTCCGAAACTCTGATCACCTTAGGAAAATAAAACAACACAACCAAAAGAACTTTACACAGGGGAGGACGTATGAGCATTCTCTGTCCCTCAATTCCTGCATGGGAAGGAGAAGTCTGTCTGTCTGTGGTAGAGATGGGGTGTGTGTGTGTGTGTGGGGGGGGGGGTTGGGGGTGAGAGAGGAAAGAGGGAGGGTGGCACAACCAGAATAGGTTGGTGGGGGAGAGTCTTTTTTGGCATCTGAAGGGAGGGAAGGAAGGGTTGAGGATGGCTGGGGGTGGAGAAGGACACCGAGAAAAAGATGAGCCAGAGAATTGTAAAAGGTTCCGCCCTGAGTCATGAATGAGACCTCCCTTTGTCATTTCCCAGAGATTGCTATAAAGATTTAAATTCCTGTGCAAATATTTTTGGTTGTTAGGCTGGTGTTTCCTCTGAATAGGACAGTGAGCTGTGCCTGGTTTCAGGAGACAGCTGTTGTGCACAGTTCACCCTTCGGTACTGGCCTGTGCAGCGTGTGTCATTTCCATAAGGAATATTCCTTATTGCTGCATTTTGCAAGGGGCTGCTTCCCTGGTGTGCTCATTGTGGGCACCTGAATGTTAATGAACAATTGTCAGTTGAGGTCACTTGGGCCAATATGTAAAACAACATTTCAATAAAACTATTTAACCCAGACCTGCTTCTTTTTCACCACTTTCTCCCTAATTGTGATAAAATACACAGGGTATAAAATTTACCATCTTACCCATTTTTAAGTATTCAGTTCAGTAGTATTAATTACATTCACATCATTGTGCCATCATCTCCACCATCCATCTTCAGAACTGTTTTCATCTTGCAAAACCGAAACTCATTATAGCCATTAAACACTAACTCCTCATTCCCCCCTCTCCCCAGCCCTTGGCAACCGCTATTTTTCTTTCTGTCCCCATAAATTTGACCACTCTAGGTATCTCATATAAGTGGAATCATATAATATTTGACCTTCTGTGACTGGCTTATTTCACTTAACATGATGTTCTCAAGGCTTATCTATGTTGTAGCCTATGTTAGAATTTCATTCCTTTTTAAGGCTGAATAGTATTCCATTGTGTGCCCCCTGCCCCCAAATTTACCACATTTTGTTTATCCATTCATGGGTTGCTTCTACCCATTGTGAACAATGCTGCTATGAACATAGGGATACAAATATCTCTTCCAGTCCCTGCTTTCAATTCTTTGGGGGTATATACCCAGAAGTGGAATTGCTGAATCATATGGTAATTCCATATTTAAGTTTTTGAATGAGCTCTATACTGTTTTCCACAGTGGCTGCACCTTTTTACAGTCCCACCAACAGTGCACAAGGGTTCCAATTTCTCCACACCCTTGTCAACACTTGTTATTTTCTGTTATTTATTTTTTTATAGTGGCCACCCTAATGGGTTTGAGATGGTACCTTATTGTGTCCTCTCTTTTGACAGAAAGTCAGATCATACTGCTTCTCTGTTGAAAACCCGCTAACAATAGAAGCCACAGTCCTCCTCATGGCCTCTCAGGCCCTGCAGGATTCCCCCCTCAGTGGCCTCTGTTCTCATCTCCTATGGACATCTCCCTTATCCTCCACACTGTTCCTCAGACCCACTGAGGGGGCCACTGATGTCCGATCTGTGAGACATTCTCCTCAGTATCTGTTGGTGCCCCTCCTGTTTCTAGGACTTCACCAAGGTCATCTCTGCAGAGAGGACTTCTCTGTGTTTCCTACAAAAACAGCAGCCCCTCCTGCTGTGTTTGGTTTCTCATTTGGCCTGATTTTTCACCACAGACATCTCACCACCTGAACATTATGTAACTATTGATTCCCTTGTTTTCCATCCATCACCCCACCCCTCATGCCCCAAGGAGATGAGCTGCATTGGAGAGGAGGGGCTCTGCTCTGGTTTCTGCTGAGTCTCCAGCATGAGATCCCACCAGCACATTGGAGGCGCCCGGAGGTTGTCCAGAGAGTGCAAGAAAAGTGCATATGCTGAACCATGACCAGGATTTTACTAAATTTTAATTCTATTAGTTTTTAAATTCATTCTCTTGGGTTTTGTGTAATGACCATTTCAAAAATTCTCCCTTTTATATTTTCTGGCACAACAATGCCGGTGACACACTGGTCTCACTCCTGCCCTTTCATGAAGGTGACCGCAGTGCTCCACCCCTGGAGGTGAGCTAATGTTGGCTTCTGGAGGGAGGTAGATCTTTTGCCGTGTACCGTCTGTTTTGATTTCACTTAGTATTTTTTGGTAAAAGTCAAGAATAAAGGGCAATGCTCTTAAAACCTCTTGGGCCTCTAGCGGGTATTAGGTTTTGACTTGGACTCCTTGATAGAGTGAATTATGTTAATAGGTTTCCTAAAACCCGTCCATCCTCCTGCGTCTCCTTTGGAGCCCCCCATGTGCTCCTGGTGGCAGGCCCCAGTCGGACGTGCCTGGGAACCAGGCCACTGCAGCCATGGCAGGTTTCCCGGGGAGCGCTCAGGATGGCTTATTGTTTCTGAATTAAACAAATGAAGAATGTGATTCAATTAGAGGCAGCATAATATAAACCAAGATGGATTTATATTTAGCCAGGCACAGACATGTGGGAAAGCATGGAACTTCCTTCATCGCAGGGCTCGGAAAGCTGGCTTTGAAGCGACGGAGCTCGGCCCTTCCATGCTGTCTTCACCTCCCCCGGCGTCGCCCCCAGACATCTCCCTCTGGATATTTAAACTTCTTGGGAAAGCATCATGGCTCAGTGGAAAGCAAAATTCTAAAGTTTTCATCTAGGAGCCTTACTGTCTCTCTCTGTCAAGGCTGACTGCCAGGGTGGAAGCCACGCTGTCCTGGTTTCTTTGTTTCCGAGTGGGTTGATGGCACCTCAAAGTCATAGGGTTTTTAAGAATAGAGTTAAAAATGGCGAAGATGTTACCACATTGAATTTATATCTGCAAACCAAACCCTGGAGGCACTAAACAGAGATATAAGATCCTCTTTGTTATAATTCTGTATGGGTTCCCTTTTGGCCGGAAAGTGAGAAGGGAGGAGGATTTCATGAAATTTTCTTAGTTGAAAATGGGGAATAAATGTGGAATCAACATTTGTAATAGTAAAAACCTACCATCCCATGACTGCCTGCATCAGACTCATCGCGAAACTTTATATTCTTTATTCTAATCGCTGCGTCGGACTGCCCAAGTCCAGATCTGCACTCCTAACCTAGGGAGGGAGGTGGGCAGACTTGCTGCTTTCTCTTCCAGATCTTCTTTGGAGTTGCCCATAATCTCCTCTGTTTTGCTTAGGTCTGAACTTTTTTCTTTTTAAACTACTGAAACTATGTTGTGTTTATTTCAGAATAGAGCAAAAAGGAAAATGTATTGTAGATAACGAAAGCTGTGTTTCTGACTCTTGGAGAAAGGAGTTACAAAGAAGGTAAAGGGGCAGGCTAGAATAAACCTTGTGGTGTTGGATTGAAACTAGAGGTCTCAGAATGAACTCATGTCTTTAATAGGTATACCTGTAGACAGATACACTTGTAAAAACTTGGTAAATGACAGATTTCACTGCATATGAATGAGAAAAGGGTAGACTATTTAATAAAAACAGCAGGGACAACTAGTTATCCATTTGAAAACAAAAAAATGATTACCTACCTTGTACTATAACAGAAACAAATTCCAATTGTATTAAACCTTAAATGTGAAATTTAAAAATATTGAAACACTGAAAAATATTATAACAACATATTATTTTACCTTTTGGGGGGGAGATTTCTTTCTTTTTTTTTTTTATCACTGAGGCACAAAAGAGCAAAAGTAATAAATGAAAAATAATAATAAAATTTGATTCCCATTAAAATTAGAAATTTGGTCCATCAAAAGACACTAAAAACAAAGTGAAAATCAAGTTAACAATGGGAAGAAAATTATTATAATATATTGAAGTCACAAATTATTACTGTCCAGAATACATGAAAACTATTGGTTCTGATCTTTTTTAAGACGACAGACAGTCTGCTGCATGCCACAGCCATTCATCTGGGGGTGGCCACTCCAGGGAAAGAATTAGGAGGGGGTTACTGACACAAATCTAAGGAGGTGACTTAATTTTGTAAGAGGCATTGCAGAGTTTACCGTAGCAAGAAAGCAATGGAAAGTTCAGGGCCTTGGTCGCTTGGGTCAAGAAAAAGGCCTTCCAGACCACGGCAATGCTGAAGGGATGTCTCCCTTTGAACAGCACTGGGGAGTGGCCTGGAAGGGAGGGGGCCAGCTCCATGAAGACACCCCTAAACAGCCTCTAGGGGAAGCCAAATATGGAGAACACCCTTCAGGTTATAAAGGAAGTTTTGGATGAGCAGAAACAGTAAGTCATCCTGGATAATCATTTGTACTAGGGGCTCAATATTTCTTTGATCCCTTTGCCTACAAGAGTATTATGTTGCTTCTGAAAAGCAAGAAGAAACTAGTTAAAATATGTAGTTTTTTTTCCTATTAGTTATGTTTTTCTGAAAACTAAGGCATCCTAACTTTGCTTCCTATTTCTCCTCTGCTCCCCCCTTCCTTCTTCTCTGCCCTCTTCCCTCTCTCCGTCTCTGCCCTCCAGATAGGTCACAGAGGGTGGGGCTCAGACGCTTTAACCTGGGACTCTGAGGATAAAGGTTGGGGGTGGGGGGCTTCTGCAGTCACCACGTTTTATGAAGATTAGGGAAAATGAATAACTTCCTTTTAAAAAAATTGATTTTAAGGATTGTTTTCTCCTCCAGATCTCTGAAAAAAATTCAGTGGTACCATGTGAAGGAAAAAATAAAAGAGTTAATAAAACTCTTCCTAGCTTCTCATTATCATTATTATTTTTTTAAATCCAGGAGTGAGTGGAAAAATCAGACCTTTTTGAGATCACCCACTCTGTGGCAGTTTGGGTGTGTTCTTGTCTGTGTATAGAAAGCATGTCAAGACTGATTAAATTATCTACTTAAAATAATGACCACAAAGAGCCTATTTAGTTTGGCCTCGGGAAGGTCAGCTCAGCTGGCCCCTTCTCTGTCCTGTTGAGTGTCCCTTTCCTGCTCACAGGCACACTCAAAGCCTGTAACAAGTTGACTCCAAATAACCTACTTCTGGAAGTAGGAGGGTGGGACCCCGTTCACCATGGGGATAGAACTCATCTCTCTGGAACTGAAGACTATGCCTTAGAATGCTTTAAATGCTTTCCTTGTCAGCATCTAAACACTATAGAGATTTCAAATGTAACATTCAGGATATTATTATTTTCAGTCGTACAGAAATTGACACGTGTTTGAGTTGACTGTAGTCTTGACTGGGTACTCTTTGCATTAGAAAGATAAAACCTAAGATCCACAGAGCATGTTGTGTTCACTAGTAACAAGTAAAACAAACCCCAGAAGAATTTCTGTTGTTTCGAAATTCCTATATAACTGTTGGACTAATTTGTCATGAAATTACTCAGCTGTCTCGATGTTGTGTGGCACAGCCCAAAAGAAGCACTACTTGGAGAGTTGTGGTTACACTGGCTACCACTGAGGACACAGGGATTTAATGATGGCTTATTATATTTAAACCAGATCAGGTTTCTTTGGCCTGAAGAAAAATTTGAAGCATAGCATATGAACATACTATGCCTGATTTAATTTAAATGCAGTCATCAGGAAATGTGCTGAGCCTGTCTTCAGCTGCAAGCCTAGCACAGGGTGTCGAACTGTTTCTGTGGATATTAGAAATGTTCTGTTGGTCTTGCAGTTATTCAGGAAAGGGCTCCCTTTGGAGGTATTGGGCCAATGCCCTATAAGTCCTTAGAAAGGAGGCCGCAACCTTTATAAGGCAGTGTGCGAAAGCTCATTTTTATTTTTTCTGCTGTGCCCAGATGAGGGGCTGGTGAAATGAGCACTTCTCAGAAGGGAAGGCAGACCTACTGCTGACTCTTAAAGGACACAGTAGTTCTTGCAAGTGAAGGCAAAATGTGATAGCAGGGGTCAGCTCCTGTGATAAATGAATATTGGCTTCAGTGCTATGTGGGTGCCCCTTCCTCCTTCCCTCTCTCCTCCTTTCCTTCAAGATTTAATAAGTATCTCCAAGGAGACATCAGTGATGATTCACTAAGTATTTTTTTTTTGGATATTCAATACTATTAGATGATTAATAATTCTGTGATACTTCTTAAGTTCTGGGTGCAACCATCTTACTTTGGAATATGGGCAGAGAAAAGGAGAGCAAAATATCAGCTTCTGCTGGGAAATTTTTTACACAATGTTATCAAGATTATCTTCAGTTTGGGATGCTCTTCGTGCCTTTGTGTAGATCTAGATTTCCATCTGGTGTCATTTTTCTTTTGACTGAAGGATTTCCTTTAACATTTCTTGTGGTGCAGATCTGCTGGAGATGAATTCATCTAGCTTGTATGTCTGAAAAAGTCCATTTTGTTTTCATTTTTGAAAGTTTTTTTTTTTTTGATAGAGAATTCCAGTAATTTCTAGTACTTTAAGGATGTCAAACCACCATTTTCTGAAGAGAAAATTGCCATCATTTTTATCTTTTTTTCCTTTGCAGGTAATGTGTCACTTTTCTCTGACTGCTTTGGAAATTTTTCTCTTTACCACTGGTTTTAAGCAATTTGATTATGATGTCTCTTAGCATAGTTTTCTTCATGTTTCTTGTGTTTGGAGTTCATTGAGTTTCTTGCATCTGTGGATTTAGAGTTTTCATCAAGTATGGAAAAAAATGTGGCCATTATTTCTTCAGTATTTTTTCTGCCCTCTGCCATTGGGGGTTCCAGTTACATATATATTAGGCTTCTGAGTTTCACAACTCAGTGAATTTTTTAGTCTTTTTCTCATTCAATGTTTCATACTAGATTATATTGCTGGGGTTCAATGTTTCTGCAGTTCTGTTGTTAATTTCGTCCAATGTATTTTTCATCAGATATTACACTTTGCAGGAGTTTGATTTGAGTCTTTATTATCTTCTATGTCTCTGCTTACCATGTTTATGTCTTCCTCTACCTTCCTGAACATATAGAATATAGTTATAATGATTGTTTTCACATTCTTGTCTACTAATTCTATCCTTTGGGTCATTTCTAAGTCTGCATATATGGACTGATGTTCTTTTCATTATGGGTTCTGTTTTCCTGCCTAGTTGCATGGATGGTAATTTTTAATTAGATGCTAGGCATTTCACTTATACATTTTACCTTGCAGGGCCCTGGGTTTTTGGCATTCAATTAAGTAGTTTCGAACTTTGTTCTGGGATGCAGTTAAGTTACTTAGAAGCCAGTTGATCCTTATGAAGATTTCTCTTAAACTTTGTTGGGTAGGACCAGAGTACCCCCTGCTCTAGAACTTATTTTCCCTACTCCTGAATGCTATACCAGATGGCCTGTGTATTGTGACATTGCCCACCCTGGTTGGTGTGTACATGAAGTAGATAGTAGTCCTGTCTGCTCCTCTGCCCTGTGAACTCCAGTGACCTTTGCTTCCCTGAATTCTCAACTGTCTCCTCAACTCAGTGAGACCACAGGTCTCAATTTGCGTTTCCCCTTCTGCCTTGCAGCCTGGAAACTCTCTCCAGGCGGTAAGCTGGGACAATCATAAGGGCTCATTTTGTTTGTTTCCCTCCTCTCAGGAATTGTAATATTGCATTGTCTGTGGTTCAATGTTTAGAAAACATTTTCTATATGTTGTCTAGTGTTTTAGTTTTTTAAGATGTGAAGATAAATCTGGTTCTTGTTATTCTATTGTGGCAGGATATACATTCTTTAAGCACTGAATACGGGAATCTAAGATTGAATTAGCCTCTGCTCATATTAAGCTTATAACATAGAAGTACAAAGGAATTTTCATATATTTATTAATTCAACAAATTTGTTTGGTTTCCTATCACAGGAAGCGGTGCCCACAGGTACAGAAACGAAGCCCCTGCTCTCTAGGCCCTTGGCCTCTACCTGGTGTTTCATGCTTTCTCCATGAACAGCTGAGTAAGTGGGGATTCTGCGTGGAGTGCAGTGTGACCACGTTTGCTCTTTGTTCTGAAATCAGTCTACTACTAGGCTTCTCTTTGGCACACAAGAGTGAATGTCTGAAGTATCACATACTCCTTTGAACACAATAGACATAATTTTACATTTTGTTCTCCTTTTGGTGTGCAAAATGATATGCTATCATTTCAGAGCCTGCCAATGCTGGGTAGGATGGTTTTTCCTTATGAGTCTGATCTACTTCTGTAGTTGGCCTCACTGGCTCCACCCCTGACCCCCTTTGCTTAGTAGCAGAGACCAAACTAAGACCAACTAGGGCTTAGCACCTTAATACCAGAACTTCGAGAATCACCTCATGCTTTGGAAAATAGCCACAGAATGTAAAAACCTAAAAACGATGAATGACAGCTTGGGATTTGGTCCTGCTGAAGGCCATATGGCTTTGCAGCAGGGGTGGGTACTTGTCTCAGTTGGTGGCCTTGTATTCTGAGGACAGCGACCCGAGCAAGAGCTGCTATAAGAAAAGTTGTCCATTTTCCTCAGGTCACCATGCTCTTATTCATTTGCTCATTTAGTCAACACAGAACATACTGCGGATATTTCCGTCGAGTAGACAGTGAAAGAGGTGGTTGGGTGAGAGAAAGGCAGGGGGAAGGTGGAGAAATACTAAATGTTATCGACGAGGGGAAAAAAAATGAATGTAGCCCACTCCCACAAAGAAATGATGAAGCGCTTTAGGCACCATGCGACATAAAGATACACCAACAAGAATATTGCTACAGCCAATTTTCAATCTACCCCTCATTGTTCTATTTTGAAAAGGAAAAAAGATGGCTCTCCTCTGTTTGACAGTTCATCTGCAGATACCACACAATGCTGTTTAATGAGATGTACTGTTGCTAAGGGAGAGGCCCAGTTGGCAGGCTGCTGGGATTACTGCTTGAGGTGAGAAGGTAGAAGAGGAAGGGTGGTGATGCCACAGAGGTTTCAGTACATTTGTGAAGCTCAGGTTGTATTCCAGCCAGTCTCTCCCTTGGCTTGGGAGTGACTGGGGGCTCTGCGCTTAGCCGGTCCTATGGCTAAAGGAGATCTAACTCAGTTTACCCTGAGATTCTCGCCATTGACAGGGTGAGAGATGGGAATTGACCAGTTATCGGATGGCAAGCCAAGTTCTCTTTGTTTGGTACCCCGGAATTCTCTAAACTTATTTCTCCATAGAAAAAAATTTTTTCTTTTTAACATAAAATGCATTCACAGCCCATAAAACCCTGTCTCTAGGCTGCTTGGGAAAGATTCCTTTTGTCCCAAAGGGCACCAGGAAGTACTTTGCAGATGAAAGAGTCATTGGACAGCCTTGGGGAAACCCTAACTTACACAGCAGATACTTGGAAAAGTTCTCTCGGTTTGGTAACGGCTCATTCTTGCTTTCCAAACCTCTGAGTAGTCTGTTTATAATAAATAAAGATAAGATCACAGATTTCAATCAAATCATCTCAAAGATGAGTATATGTAGTTAGATATGAAAATACAAATTATGTTACAATGTTTGATTTTTACTTATAGCTACCAATACAAAAGTTCTAGGTGTGTAAGTGATAATAATTCTAAAAATTTGATTGGAAATTAATGTCATTTTAAAATTATTTGAGGTGATTTTGTGTAACATTTCTTAAAAAGTTAGAAATTAGACTGGATTTTTAAAAAACCCTGGAAATACTTGACTCACTCATGCAGGTTGGTCTAAATGAACTTTCAGATGATCGGAAAACCCTACAGCATCCATCCATTTAGTCTGAAATCGTGGACGTTCATATTTTCTGAGGGTCAAGTAATACAAATTCATATACTCTAGAAATTCCAGAGGTTACACCATGCCTCGTAAATAGATGTAGGCTTTTAACATTGACCGTTGGACCTTCCAACCATATGCTGATAAAACTGTCATTCCTCCATTTTTCTTAGAATCTGGTGGGTATTGAAAAGAAGTCCTGCTTTCTTGAGCTATCTCATCAGAAAATCTGCCTCACTGCAGTAAGGTGAACAGCGCGGGTTCTGCGGGTCCTCTCAGCCCGATGTCACAGGAGGGACACTGGACCTTCCTGGCCTTGTCGGGAGTCGCCCCTGGAGAGAGCTTTTTCAAGGGACCAAGGAGAGCATAAACGCCTGTCCCCAATTTATCAATCCTTTATAATTCCCTATGAAATCAACCTGTGTCACAACCCTTCTTTTTATTTATTTACGTATGCGTGTATATATGTGTGTATTTATTTTAAAGATTTCTTTTTAAAAATTATTTTATTTTTTTTATTGTTAAATTTATAAGGGTGACATTGGTTAGTAAAAATTACATAGGATCCAGGTGTACAGTTCTACAATACTTCATCTATGTGCTGTGTTATGTGGTCACCACCCAGAGTCAGTTCTCATTCCGTCACCATGCATTGGACACCCTGTCCCTTCTTGCCCTTATTCTGAAGATTTCTATATGCCTCCTCTGTGTGCTCCAGACTGGGACTTATCTCCATTCAGCCTCCTCCCAGACCCCTCCTCCTCCTGCACTCCTCTTCTTACACCCCTCCTCCTGCACCCCTCCAAGTCCCCTGCCCCACCCCACAAGCCTTTCCAGTGAGGTGGAAGAGCTGCTTGGGGTACACAGGAAGCAGCCTGGTGACAGAAGCAGACTTTTCAATGCCATGTGCACGAGGGAGAGAGCGTGGAGAGGGGAGGAGACGAGAGGGGTGGCCAGGGGCATGGCAAGGAAATGGCAGGAATATGGAGGAAAACCTGCAAGCTGTGGAGAATGACTGGGCAAAGCATGGGCCTGCACGGGGCTTTTCTGTTGATGATTGAAGATACCACATGCCTCTGTGGACCAGGAGTGCAAAGATCTGAGTCCTGGCCCCAGCTTTGCCAGCAGACTGGTCTCGGGCTCACCACTTTCCTGCCTCAGGCTTCGGGCTCCTCTGTAAAATGATGGGACAGTGCTTTGGCCAGTTCTGCAATTCTGTGCATCCCATCCTGACCTAGGCCCCACAAGAGAGGGCTCCTTTCTCTGTTTCCTCAAACTGTGATCTGCAAGGGCAGGCTTGGACTCATGCTTACAGCCATAGCATTATCACTGGACAGGGAAACATCGATTCTGGACGGAGCTGGGATGTGACAAAGGCACAAAGAGGCCCCGCGCCCCCAGTGGCCCCACACAGGTGTTGTTTCCGGGAGGGCACGGGAGTGTGCTAGGAGACGGCTTCATAAACACAGGCTCCGCTCCCATTGCCTGCTAATCTTCAAATTCTGACTCATTTGTGCTGAGCACCTTTGTTCTTTCGGTGGGGAATTTCCATTCGTTGAATACACTTAAATCCTTTTTTTTTCTAAGGGGCTGCCTTTCTAAATATTTTGGTTCCTAACTTTTGAGAGTTTTTCTGCCTGTGAGAAGGTGGTTTCCTTTTTATTTGGTTAACTCTTTTGCTGAGAAAGATCAGAGTAACCACATGTGTTGGTGGAAATTCAAGTCCACCACCAGTAATAAAAGCCACGATCGTTGCTGGGGAAAAAAATATCATGAAAAGTCCCGTCTGCCCCTTTTCTCTGCCCTGTTTTTGTAAGCAGAGGGTAAATGTTAAAGTGGAAACCATAATATTGCCCCGAGTAATAAAAATGCCTTTTTCTGTCATTGAACAGCATTATTACCGTCTTGGGAGTCAACGTACATATTTTTGCTAAGCAAATAGTGTTATGATCGTGAGCGAGATAACAGATGGACAGATATTCTTCCCATTTTATAAATGAGAAAAGGGAGGTTTGCAAAGTAGCTTGGCAGCCCTGCTCACGATGCCGGCCTCTCCATGGGTAACCAAGTCCTACCTGGCCTAGGCTGTGCTGACTGAGGTTCAACAGAAGTTCAGAGAAGGGAGAAGCTACTACCCTCCTGCAGTTTTGAGGATCTTGATTATCAGCTTCTGTGCCTGTCCCCTGTCTCATTGTGCGCAGTGTATAAAACTTGGGCACAAGGTGGCTTCTCAGATCCTTCCTGTTGAGTTTTCTGATGTCAGCAGAGGACCTCTTGGCACACAACGCCGCATTCTGGTGGGGACACGTACGTGGACCTCTACGTCATTCCATGGAGAGTCCGGCATCGTGAGCAGGGCTGCCAAGTTACTTTGCAGAACCTCCCTTTTCTCATTTATAAAATGGGAAGAATATCTGTCCATCTCCTGGGGTTAAAGTGAAGGCCAAGTGGAGAGCCATCGAGAGCTTTCTCAACCAGGGAGGATGGCATTCGTCGGAAAGCGGAGCAGGACTCGCTGGACGCTGGGCTGTCCCTCTGCTCTTCTTGCTTTATGTTTCAGAATTCAGACTCAGGTAAAAAGTGCAAGCACCCCAAACACAGCTGCCACCCCTCTTCACCCCTGAGGAGGATGGAAGGGCACTGGAAACTGCGTTTGTTGATAGCTGGTCATGATTTAAGAGGCCTTGCAGGGTCCAGTTTGCAGCGGCCACAGGGATGTAGTCAGCAGGTTAGGTGGACCCTCGCATCCTCCAACATTCCCTTTGAATTACCTACTTCCTTGGTTCCTGCCCAGGGACCCTCTCACACTGTGCCTCAGTGGACTGGGCTTGGGCATCACATATGGACTGGGTGTCACTGTATGCAAAATCTGAAGACCTCTGCTCTGCTGCTTTCCTTGCACAGAACAAATTAAGTCAGCAGTTTTCTGCTCAAACTCTTCCATGTTTCTATTTTGCATGTGACATGTAGCTAACCCTACAAGGCTTTTGACATTTAGTCATGGATATTGGAGATGGGAAAGGCTTGAAACCTTAGTCATTTACATACAAGGGAGATGAAGTCCAGAGAGGCTGAACAACTTGCCTGCAGTCACAGTCTGTTACTTGTAGAGCTAGGACTAGCACCCAGCTTTCCTGGCAGTTAGCCAGCACCCCCTACTTCTCTGTGTGAAGTGAGGTACGCATTTAATATAACTTGTATACACCAATGTGCACAATTTATCCGTCTATAGACATCAATTTGTAAGCATCGCTATAGAAGGCAGAGTGACATGATAAAGAGAGGGCACATGCTCACAGGTTCTGAGTTCTAGTCCTGCCTGCACCACCTAGCTGGGCTCCTGGGTAAGTCATTCTGGCTCTCTGGGTCCCATTTTTCATCTTTCAAAATAAAAAGTGTGGATTTTAAGGATCCTTCCAGCTTTACAAATCTGAATCTGTTACTAAATGGAACCACATTTAAAGAAAGCTTGCTATTTAAAGATGTTCCATAATGAATGCTGGATTGGTTTGAAAAGTGAATTGTTAGCCCATGAGTTCTTGTTTTGATAATTTCAGATTTTCACTTGTCAGCCCATTAGGAGATGGGCTGATACTTGGAGGGTGCACAGCTTTGAAGTACAGAAGCAGTGGGCTCTGGTAGAACATGAATGAATGGAGATCTACCACATATGCTTCCTAGCAGGACATCCTCTCTGGCCTCCCCAAAGAGCCTTGCATGTGTCCTGTTGGACAACTGTCCCCCTGCCCACACCTTCATGCTTGGCACCTAGGGAGAGAGATGTGATGCTAAGGCCTGAATAGTGACAGCAGTCCCAGTTCCTCATCCCACTTTAGTGGTCACTCATTTTCTGTCCCAGTACTCATCTGCCTAGGATGTGGGTCTGATCACTTCACCAGCAGACCCAGTTCCCTTGGGGCTTTTCAGTGTACACAGGCCATGTGAATGCTGACCCATGGAAAGGCCCAAACATGGTCAACTCATTTATTCCTATTAACTAAGGGAGCTGCCTTACAAATAATTTGAAGATGCTACAAACCCATGAATCTCTTCCATGTGACCTGCTTGCAGTAAGCTCTCCATAAATGTTTACGGAATGGCTGAATAAGGTAATACACAATGAATGCTTTTTGGTATTTATATTTGCACATATATGTCTGTTGAATGTTCTGAGGATTTGCAGCAGTCCTCCCAACATGATGGAGGTACACTACAAAAGCAGACCCCAGAGACCAAGAAAACCAGAGTGTGCCATGGTTCCTCCGCTGTCCACCCGTGGTGGGGAATGGGTGAGATGTGGGGAGGGCACCTTGGCTGATACAAGCCTCCAGTCTGACATTAGTCCAGCATAGAGCCAGGCATACGTGGTGCTTGATTTGGGTGGCTAAATACTTTTTCTGGGTTTCTAACTGTCTTCTCTGGCTTTGATCAGAACTATAGTGTGGTAGGCAACGTGGCCCCCCAAAGAGTTCATGCCCTAATTCCTGGAACCTGTGACCATGTCATGACAAAAGGACTCTATTGTCCTTAATTCAGGACCTTACAATGGGGAGATTATCGTGGATTGCCCAGGTGAGCCCAGTGGAATCACGTGGACCCTCAAACGCAGAGAAGTTTCTCTAGTTGGAGTCAGAGGCGAGGCAGAAGGAAGAGTGGAGAGAGTCACACCAGAAGGAGTCCATGTGTCCTTGCTGGTGTGAAGGGGGAGGGGCAATGAGACAGGCTTGCCAGGGTCCCTGAGGAGCTGTGGGGCCCCCGGATGACAAGCCGGAGGAAATGGGGACTTCAGCTCTATAACCAGAAGGACCCGAATTCTGCCAACAAACTCAATGAGCTTGAAAGTGGAAACTTCCCCGGGCCTCTGAGAGGGGCCACACCCTGGCTGGCACCTTGATTTTGGCCTGTGAAATCCTAAGCAGAGGACCAACTGAGCCGCACCTTGCCCCAACTCCTGACCCACAGAAACCGAATAATAAGAGAGTGTTGATTTAGGGCATCAAGCTTGTGGTAATTCGTTACAGCAGCACAGGAGTACAGAAGATAACAAGTGTCGGTGTGACTTTGGGCACCGCCTTTAGCTCTTTGGGACCCTGTTCCCTCCCCTGCAGATGGAAGGGGTGGGACTAGAATGATCTCTGACGCCTCTCTTAGTTCTCAAGTTCTAGCATTTACTATCGAAAATTGAGTGGATAAAAGTTCCAATATATTTTGAAATAAGGCTTTGGGCTCAACTGAACTGGGTTTAGAGAGCTGCTTTGCCACTTGAAACCATGCCACCTTTCTGTGTTTTGCTCCTTTTCTGTAAACAGAGATAACCCTGGCTTTGCAAGGTTTTAAGGATTAAATGGGATAATGTGTGGACAAAACTTGGCTTATAGTATACTTGACAAACACCTCTTCCCTTTTCTGTGTCATTTTAACAGTCCTGCCATTGCAAACTGTATTGCCCAAAACAGTGCAAGGAGGCATCTTAGTAGCCACTTTCAATGTTTCTGTCCTTTTTGTGGCTGAGACTTGGGCCAGAACTCCAGGGATAAGAAGATGACCAGAACTTGTTATGGTTATGGGGACCCTGGCCAGCCCACAGAGCTGCCAGAAGTTTGCTTTTCCTTTTTAGGTCCAGCAGCTGTCCAGGAGCCCCTGACAGTACTCCCAGCAGTGAGGGGAGCCCCCAGGGCAGAGCACTGCTGTCCAGCTAGGGCCAGGAGCACAGCTCTTTCTCTTTGGGCTACTAGGAGTTTAGTTGATTCGGTCCAAAGTTATGGTTTCCTTCAGTTAGGAGATTGGGGTTATTTCTTCTGACATTGGTATAGTTCTAGACCTTTCCCAACTCATTGGCGTGTGTTTTCCTGGGATTTGCTGTCTCAAATTCAGAAAGCTGACTGCTTCAGGGAGAGACATTTTTCAGTGGACTCTTTGGTTTACTGAAGCTGGAGTTCAGCTTCTTTTATCTATCTTGTTAACACCTCTTCCCCACCCTGGGAGCTGGCACTGTGGAGCCGTTAGTAGGCTGACCAGATGTAGTGTTTTAAATGGGACAGAAAGAAATGGTACTGCCTTATTTCAAATGTTATGTATGGTCAGCCTAGTTTCACTGGGCTAAATTCAAAGTGTCAGTAGGCTGACCGTATGTCCCATTTGAAACCGGACAGTACTGTTGTTTTCTGTCTCATTTGAAATTGTACGTACGTCTGGTCATCTGCCATTAATTAGGTCAGTTATTTCCTTAAGGATGATGGGGCCCAAGCACTGAAATGGAGAACACAAGAGTCTCACAGTCCTCCTATTTCCATTACTCTTGGCTCTCTCTGCTTATGTTGTACTCAACAGGTCCCTGGTTCCTTAGATCCTTCTGGAAGCAGCTAAGAACCTTTATCAGGAAACTCACTAATAAAGAAACTCATTATTTTCTCACACACTGGGGTAGATATGACTAATAAGCAGTAAACTCTAGCAACTGTCTATTTAACAGTAGGTAGGCCCATCTTTGGATTATGGTAGCAAGAAGCAGTTTATTTAAATGTAAATTGAAGAAATATCTAGCTCCAATTCAGTGAAGTTTGAGCCTTAAAATGACACCCATTTATCCGTTAAGATAATGAAGTTGAAATTTTAGCTCAGAAAATCTGAGGGACTTCTCCTTAGTTGTGTTAGTTCCCCTCACTGGGGCTCAGCTGAAGTGAAATATTTGGAATTAGCAGGTGTTTTGTAGACCTGGAGATCAGCAGCCTGGGTTTGAATTCCAGCTCTGCATCTGAGTAGCTGTGTGACTTTAGCCAAGTTACTTAACCTCTCCCTGCTTCAGTTCTCTCATCTGTATGGGTTGTTATGAAGACGAAAGAAATTTAAATATGTAAATATGCAAATCATGCAGAACTTTACTTGGCACAAGACAAGTGTCTTATAAAGTGTTAGCTGTGATTGTGGAGTCCTAATAGGGTCTTTGTACTGACCAGATACTGTGGATCCTTTGAGCCAATCCCCTCTATTCAAACAAACTAGCAAAACCATGTTGGGATTAATCCTGGGATTAACCTTCTCACCTGAGGTCCTCCCTCTGGTATCTGCTGTGGTGACCCAGCCCTCCTGCAGAGTCTCTTTCAATCACACAGAACTTTTGGAACTGGCTAACAGTAAATTCTCTAAGCCAGGTGAGGTTACTTCCTTCTTTCTCATGCACCAAGATTGCTATTCCAGATGGAGAAAACATTTTTTTTAATATATAGATTTTTTTAGTACTCAATTAAAAAAATTATGTCAATAGCTTTATTGGCTCAAGATCAGCAAAAGAAAAAAGCAGAAAAAAGCTCTGCCTTTCAACAGAGAAATCAAAAATGCTAAATATGTCTTCCCCCCCCGAAGACTTATTTATGGCTTTCTTTTTGGAATTCTTTCCTTTGGTGGTTAAGACATGCACAGTCTCTTTGAAGTGGGCTAGACATGTTTTCTGCATGTGTGAGCAGCTGTTTGACTCTCTGCAGGACTGGTTCAGATAAATCATTTTTCCTTATGATTTCCAGTCATCAATAGAAGGGTCTCGCATGGGACTTTGCATCTGATTTGGTCACGGTGTACAAATAGGGGATTTCAGAGGTGGAGCCTCAATGCCCCTGAGAGAAGTGGTCTTTTAATGCTACTTGCAGTCTGCATTTTTGTCAAGCCTTTGTAACCCTGGGGGTGCAATTGCACTGAGATGGAAGGCTCACAATTTGCCCTCTTCCTGTTTGTTCCTACATTGCTTCTGTGTCAGAAGTTACTTTGTATCAGCTATACATAGGAGAAAGCCAAGCCCGCAGTGCAAAAAATCATGCAAACATAACTGGAAAGCCTTTCCTGACAGCTCCAAGTTCTAGCATATTCCTCTGAGATTATGTTTTCACTGTGGTTATGTGTTAGTTCCAATGGTGATTTGACAATGATTGTTCCAGTCTCTGCTTTTCTTTTCAAAGTAATATCTATGATTCTGTAACAACATTTCTGAAAAAGAAAGAAATTGATCCCCTTTGCAATGGTATCAACTACAGTGAAGTATTTAGGAATAAATTTAACTCAGGAGGTGAAAAGTCTCTACCCTGAAAACTACAAAACACTGATAAAAGAAATCAAAGAAGACCCAAATAAATGGAAGGGTATCCTGTGTTCATGGATTGGAAGAATTAATATTCTTAAAATGTTAACACTATTGAAAGTCAGCTACAAATTTAATGCAATCCTTATCAACATTCCAGTGTCATTTTTACAGAAGTAGAAAAAACACTCCTAAAAATTATATGAAACTACAAAAGACCCTAAATAGCCAAAAAAAAGAAGAACAAAGCGGGAGACATCACAATTCTTGATTTCAAGCTATAATATAAAGCCATAGGCATCAAAACAGTATGATAATGACATAAAAACAGGCAAATAGCCCAACAGAGCAGAATTGAGAGCACAGAAATAAACCCAAGCATATATGGTCAGCTAATAATTGATGTGAGAGCTAAGAATACTCAATGGAGAAAAGACGGTCTCTTCAATAAATGGTGCTATGATAATTGGATATTCATGTGTAGAAGAATGAAACTGGAGTTCTACCTTATACCACCCGCAAAAATTAACTCAAGATAGATTAAAGACTTACATATAGGACTTGAAACCATGAAACTCCTAGAAGAAAACATGGCTTCCTCTCATTGCTGTGGCCTCTGGCCCTTTGTCTCTGCTGGCTGCTCTGTGTTATTTGATTCCGTGGCTCTGTGCTGCCCATAGTCTGTCCAGCATGGTAGCCAACTGGGCAGAGGGTTATTGAGCACTTGAAATGTGCCAGTGCAACAAGCAACTGAATTGTTCAATTAATTTTAATTATTTTAAATTTGAAATTAAAAATAGATACTTGTTTCAGTTATTGAAAAACACATGTATGATTGGAACAATTTCAGTCTGTGAAAATAGTTTTTCAACTGTAAGTTTTATGAAATTTAAATACAGAGCAAGTGTTTCTAAAGAAAATTTAGCATCTGAATTGAGATGAATTTTAAGTGTAAAATACACACCAGGCTTTTAAGATCTCATTTGAAAAGAAGAATGTAAAACCTATCAATATTATCTGTATTGATTACATTTTAACATCAGTATTTTGGGTCGATGGGCTTAGACAACATATATTATTAAAATTGATTTCACCTCTTTCGGTTTTCTTTTCAAGATAGCGACTAGCACACTTATAGTGCATTTTATTTGGATTGGATGACACTGCTGTGGGCCATTTGCTCCTGGAAATTCTTTCCTCCCTTGGCTTCTAAGCCCAAGCTTCTCCTTGTTCTCTCTGATGTTTTTCCCATCTTTCGTGAGTGCTGGTTGCCTCTGCAGCCTTTCCTCAGTGTTGGTGCTTCCCAGAGTTCTGTCTTTCGTCCTATTCTCTTGTCACACAATACATTTTTTGCTGACTGACTCCCCCATGCCCTGTTTGCTCCAATGTGTACAGTCTCTATCAGTTGCCTGAACAATTCCAGCAGAACATCCTCTGACATCTCAAACTCAACCTATCTCAGTTCATTCCATTTTCTTGCCTCTGAATCATGATCCTCTTCCAGACTTTCCTCTCCCTGTGAATAGTGCCATTATTATTTGTGCTGGAAACCAAGGCTGGACTAGAGGGCTCCCTCTCCCTCATGCCCAGGTGTATCAGATACCGAATCCCACAG
Source organism: Lyroderma lyra (assembly GCA_004026885.1). Taxonomy (NCBI): domain Eukaryota; kingdom Metazoa; phylum Chordata; class Mammalia; order Chiroptera; family Megadermatidae; genus Lyroderma; species Lyroderma lyra. Next base: position 112,874 of record PVJL010003279.1, read on the forward strand.
TGTCTCTTTACTAAATGAGCTTCCAGTTTGTCTCTTCTGACCTGCCCCAGGCCTGACTGATCCTTGGCCTCCCTGTCCCTGCTCCCTCCTCTTGTCATCTAGTCTCCAGGTCTAGCCAGAATGAGGTGTCTAAAACACAACCCGACAGCATTTCCTCACTTAACACCCTCCATTTGTGCCCATTTGTTAGAAAAATAGTTAAATGCTTTTTTTCTGGACCATCCCAATTTTATTTTTTTATTGAGGTACAACTGATATATACAATATTATATTACTTTCAGATGTACAACATGATTCGATATATGTATAGATAGCAAAATGACCTCCACAACAAGTCTAGCTAACATCCCCACAAATAGTTACAACTATTTTCTTCTTATGCTAGGAACTTTATTCCCACTATAGCCCCTCCCCAACTCAAAACATTTGTCATAGCAACTTATCTCATTGTCTTGTAATTTCTGGTTTACTTCACTACATCATCTATTAGACCAAACTATTTTTAGGGTAGAGGCTGGATTTTATATTTATTATTTTTAGGACCTAGCACAGAGTCCACATTAAAGAAGATTTAAAAAATTTTATTGAATTAATGAGTCAATAGATTCTTCAATTTACTAGAACATCCTCTAGTAGAAATTCCTTTGTCAAAAAAGCAAGTGGTAAGAAGAGAAATTCATAGTAGGACTTTATTTAAAATGGTCTCGTGAAGTATACTCTAAGGTTGCTACAGATCAAGCCAATAATTTTTACCTACCTTCTGTTTTTACGTATTGAGAAGGAATTATTGTGTACAGAATATGAATTTTAAGCTCCTCAAGATCTTGAATCAACAATGAAAATTTAATTAAGTTAAATCATTACTACTTTTTACTTAGCAATTGTGAGGCCTGTGCTGTAGAGTAAAGCAGGAAAATGGACCAGCATATTTTATTGATATTTTCAATGATGACACTAAGAATATTCTGATGAATAGGGAACTTAAAAGAAAGCCAGTTAACTGGATGTAGAATACTGCAGGGGTTCCCTGAGATAATGTGGCATATTCCCTTCCTCTCACAGTGAAGCTTCAGCTCCATTAATCATGACTGCTTGGACATTTAAATTGACTAATGGAAATAATAACCACTTCACTCTCAGGCAATCTATTGATTTCTGGGTTCCTTTGTTATTCATAACAGAGATCAGACAGTTTTCACCCATCTGAACAGATTTTGTTTATCAGTGTGTGTGTGTCACACACATGCACAGAAGAAAGATTTGCCAAGTTCCATCAACCAGAGTCTTTAAGGAGCATGTGAAATGCTTGTTTTCTTTTTAGGAGAAGCCCTGGTGTGCACTGCCTTTGATCTGGATATGAGATGGCCTTGCGTTGTTAGTGCAGAATGAGGTGAACTCACTTAGACTGTGGAGGAGTCAGTAGTTACTTTGGCTCAGTCATTTAAAGCCACACTTTCGATTAGTAAAAGGCCATTTGTTTCAAAAGCCTGTCCTCAGTTTGCTAGATCAGCGACAAGATGTGAATTTCAGTTTGTCAATATTGTAAGTGTGCTTTGGGCAAGACTTGCTGTCTGGGCAAGAAACAAGGATATTTTATCCATGTTTACATATCCCTAAAAAGTTGCATAAAAGATGGTGTAAAATAAGACAAGGTAGAAAATGTCAAAGATGTCTTTTCAAAATAGGCTTTGGAATACAGGCTGGGACCTTAACCCAAGTTTGGTGTTAGTCCTACTGTAATCAGGTTTTCCTTTAAGACTCCATCTATGTGATATGGACTGTGGAGAAACTAGCAAGAGTCCAAAGTCAATTGAAACCGCTTATAAGGGTAGTGAAGTGAAGAATAATATCCAGCTATGTAATATGAAAAATAGAGGCATTTATGGCTGGATTTTTTTCCAGACAGCATGTGTGTGTGTGTGTGTGTGTGTGTGTGTGTGTGTGTGTGTACTGAGGGTGCCAAAAAATGCATACACACTTTAAGTGATATTATCTATGTATTACTCTTCGAAGTTGAATTTAATTATGGTAGCAATGTGTAGTGTGATGTTCGCTCAAAAGATGGCCTTAATCAAATAAATGCAACAGGCTGGACAGTCAAAGAAAATGGTGGAAGCACAGTTGTTGTGCAAGACCATGTTGAAGTGATATCTGATAGGACAAAGAGGTGCTGGTGAGTTTCCCCCACATTCTCCTGACTTATACCCCTTGACATCTATCTGTGGGGGACCATAAAGAATGTTGCGTACTGTAGGAAACCGGCTGTACTGGTGGTACTTCAGGAAGAAATTGAAATGGCATGCACAGTGATACAAGTGGACACTTTGGTCACCTTGGCTCAAGCGTAGTTTGCCGTCATCAGAAGTGTCTGGATGCTGATGGTAACCACTTTGAGCACCTCTTATAATTGCAGAAGTCAAACGTAACTTGTATTTATTGTTTTGTTATTGGTACTATATTGAGTATTACAAGTTTAATACAGTTTTTCCTTTCTTAAAATGTATATACATTTTTGGCACCCTCTGTGTATACACGGTCCAGAACAAATGATGCCCCCATTTTTATGAGCTGGTAATCTATACCAAATCTTTTATTACAAAATCATAAGCATTATGGTGAGGATTTTGTAATAAAGTCATAACTCAAGTCTGGGTGTTACTTTTGCTGGACCCTGTATATTTCGCCAAAGGAGAGATTTGTGTGCAGCTTGGAAGGACAGTGCGTTGTAGTGGCTGTTCTGTGCTCAGCGGGGAGGAGTGAGACAGGCTGTTGCAGATCAAGCCCAAGGTCCCTGACCTGCTAGTGACCTTGTGGGCTGGGATGGTGGTCAGATCTATAGCAGCTCTGGATTTCCAGGCATTTCCTCCTTGGTCTTCCATTTTGTCTGCTGGTCACTCACATCATCACAGCTGCAGGAGGCAGTGAGACACAGATGTTGTTCTCATCTGTCACTCACCTCCTCCGCTTCACATCCCCCTTCCCTTCCTGGAGGCTGGCCCTGCTGACTTCCAGCTGAGCATCAGGCTCAGAGGTAGCTGACCAACACAGGCGCATCCTCTTGCTCCCAGATGACAGGAGGGCCATTCCCTGTAATAAACACATTTCCACATCATTCAATGTGCTTCACCTTGGCTGAAACAGATATTAGGTGTTTCTAAGAAGGACTGGGAAGAAGAAGGCAGTCCACGCTTCTCTGTCCCAGAGGTGAATGAACAGGAGGTAAGAGTATAGCTCTGGGATTGAGGTGAAGTAAGAAACAGCTGGGATGGGCATTAGACCTCCAACTGTTGTAATCAGAAGACTTTTGTGGGTATCTGCTTTGGGGAATTTTGGAAATAGGCAAGCTCTCCTCTTTCTGCAAGTGTAGCATTGCTGTAAGGTAGGAAATTGAACTTCTCAGCAGCTCTTGATGGGAGATGGCTGTGGTCAAAGAATGGTGATGGATGGGGCAGGAGACCCCAGTTTAAGTCCCAGCCCGAGTACATTTGCAAGCACTTAGACCTTTGACAGCTTGCTTAATCTCTCTGCTGTCATGAGGGATCAAAATATTGGGGAAATAAAAATTTCTATGTTGTTGGGTTTTGGATAATTAAGCAACATGATTTTTGTGCAGATGCCATACAATCCACAAAGTGTTAGGTGCCTGTTATTTTTATTGATGTGTCTATTAAAATAGTAAAACATTTATCCATAACAATGCTGAGGAAGGAGAGACATTGAGGAGTTGAATGCGAAATCATCCTCAAAATACCATGAAAGCAATATCTTTGTCACCTGGTGATTAGACACCCAGTACACTGTGACAGGTATTGTAGGCATGCCTCTGTCTCCTTCCTAGCTAGGCCAGGCCTCAGTATCTGCTAGACTGTGTACTAACAGAAATCTGCAGAAGTCAATAGGCAGGAACAAACATAAATAGATCCTCATGGAGATAGGAGAGAGCTTCTCCACCTCAAAGTCAAAGAAATGATTTTCTAACAGCTTATTCCATGGCAGAAAGAATGGGATTTGCTATTTTAAATCTTATAAAAGATTTAAAAACTAAACTCAACTAGGATCCTGCATGAAAATTTCTACCAGAACATACTTCTCAAAGACTCATTCTCATTGCATTACCATTTCAAAATAGCTGAATTCATAAACATCTACTGTGCAGTACTGAACTTGTCTCATTTCAGAGGTGTTCTGGGAAAAGTTTGACATTTCGCAGGAGAGCTGTGAATTGAAGTCTTCAGGTCAGCATTCTGGAGCATGGAATTTTTTTTGGTGACTGTATTTGCAGACAAGGTGCAGCGAAAATCACTCACATTCTCAAGGCCCATCTACCTGGGATGGGAGCAATTTTTGCCTGTGAGGATAGGCAGAATGATGTCCCAGCTGGAGCAATAATCACAGGATTAGCTGGTTTGCAAAATGCTGAGGGAGGAAAGAGGGATAAAAGGGGAGAGAGCAAAGGGTGAGGGCCATGGCTCCAAAGGCTCTCTGGGAGAAGGGAGAAGGGCCGGGGCCCTGGTGGGGTGCTCCCTGGAAGGTCATGAGGTGAGGCAGCTTGCTGGCTCAGACCTATTCCATGGGTTCAGTCAGCACCCTCCATCTTGCTAGCAGAGTTTGAGGACCCACAATGGGGCCCAGATTGGGCTGTGGCCACTCCTCCCATGGTGGGAGAGGAGTTCTGACTGACCCAATCCTGAGGTGGTAGAGGGTCAGGCAGGTGGACCAATGCCCTCAGTGGCTGGGGGCGAGGGTGGCCCCAGAGGAAGCACCATTTTTCATTTTTGTCTGAGCTACCCTGCTGAGGAGTTCTTCAAGGACATCTAAATCCAAGTGAACCTGAGGCAGAAATTCTGAACACCCTTCTCTACTTTGCTTGTAATGGGGTCTTTGTAAATATTTACCAAACTAATGTATTTACTCTGAAATGAGGACAGCCATATTTCACCACTGTGACCTCCTAGTGGATTTTATAATAATTTACTTCTTGTAACAGACATGCAGATAATCACCAGTTTCCCTGATTGTTTTGAGTCACTCAAGACACATCTTACTTTATAATTTTAAAAATAAGTTCCTAAGTTCAGTTTGGAGGGCTTCTCATCCAAAGATGTAGAATACAATGAAATGGAATTGCTCATCCTATTGCACGTGCGTGGGAACACAAGTCCACGGTGGGGAAAATGAGCTGGAATGCTTCTGCTTTTCCCACCCTGATCCCCCCTGCTGATCATCACCCCCTGCCGTCCACCCAGAGTCCTGCCCAGGCTGGGGTGTAAGGAGAGGTGAAGGAGGAGGAAGTGGGGGAGGGGAAGGGAAGGCAACAAAGAGGAGGAAGGGAAGAAGCAACAGATGAGAACAAGAGGGGTGGTGGGGAGAGAGGGCAGAGGTGGGCAAGTGTGGCAAAGGCTACGGAGAGTGTTCCTGAATGTTTTCGGCTTTGAAAACAAAAATGAACATAACACACCATGAACGTTCTCTCTTTTTCTTCAAAAACATCAAAATCAACAAACAAGCTGGCAATAGCATGACACCCCTTTGCCATGGTCCCTGTACGCACTCCCAAATACAGAATGGACAGTTCCCTGCAGCTGGGGAAGGCAGGGTAGGAGGGGCGCCCTGGGTTGTGGAGGCTGGTGGCCCCTTTCCCAGGTGGCATGTGAGGCTCCCCCAGAGCCTGCAGGGTGGTAGGCAAGGGGAGGAAAGCTGACACAACCCCTTTGCACTACAGCTGGACATTCTGCCAAGCCCCAGCTTTCTTCTTAGGCTGCTTCTGAGAAGAGAATTGGATTCTGGGACTCGCAGCCACTAGAGATGGGTGACTAGACCAGAGACTGGTCTTGGGCCGATACCGATTCTTTCATAGTCATTGCATGCTTACCATGTGCCTGGTGGGCTCACAAGGGTGTCATACTTTACCTTGTTGGATTGTCACTATAACCTCAGGTAGCAGGCAGTTACTGTCCCCCTTTCTTTGGCTGTGCCTATTGCTGCAGGTCGAGTCCACACAGGGCTGAGTCTGGTGTTTGCCTGTTTTGGACCTTTCTGGTCTCTGGAGGGGCACTGTGATGGCACAGGAGCTGGTTTGGAAGGCAGGGCTTTACGACTGCCTGAGGCGTGTAGCACTTGACTTTTGTGGAGTGAAACACAACACAATGTTTCAAGCTACTACGGGGCCACATGCCCTGGCAAGCTGTATGTTTGGTGGAAACCCTGAGAAAAACCCCACCATCGTCCCAGTGCAGCTGATGGTGGAGCAGTAGTTGCAAAGGTGGTGACTCACTTTGAACTAGGTTTGACATTAGATTGCTGAGAGGGTAAAACGGTATCAGAAGCTGAATCAGCATGTTCAGCCTGCTCTGGGCAAAACAGAAATCCCCAGCCCTTCAACCTACTTATTCATTTTTTCCAGGCTGGCATAGAAGGTAAGAGCTTTCTTTAGTCCTACTATGTGATGTGATCAGCTGTGACAGCTGGTGGTACCCACCGTAAAGGCAACAGCTGGGAATGGCCACGTAGTGTTTTCCCGATGGTACGGCATGGGCCAGAAGTCTGTGTCTACCCACCGTCCATCACTATCTCAGAGACACTGCACGTGAACTAACTAGCCAGACCAGGGTTCTCCCAAGGCCCGGTTCTGAAACCGACGTCCAGGTCGTTGCATGGCTGCCTGCTCCTGGTTGCTGCAAGTGCGAAACCTGCCCTGTGCTCAGCTCAGGAGGCCTTGGATTCTCATTAACATCATTCTCCTGCCGATTGATGCAGGGTTGTTATTACCCTACTACTAAGTCAATGCTTATTCCTCTGGGCCATCAGCAACCAAAAAGAACATCTTGGTAGGAGTGGCCCAGAGCCACCAGCACAGCTCTCCCCTCCACCTAAACCGCTGGGTTTTATCACGTGGGACTGGGAGCACAGCTGGGTTTCCACATGCTCCCTGCTCTGGGGGAGTGAGGGGTACATAGAGCATTCAGGGACAGTGACACCAAAGACAGCGCTGTGTTCTCTGCCCGAGTGGCTGCTGGAGAAGGGCCTTGTGGCTAAAGAGATGTGAGGAAGGTTCTGGCCAAAGGAAAAGCAGCAAACGCATATCTGCAGGGCCAGCCGCCCCTTTAGTCCCTCTTCTCCCTGCCTTTCCCTTTCTCTTCCCACCTCTTTTGTGTCTCAATTTTTCCTCTTTTCTGCACTTTCTCTAAGCCCCCTGACACGGGATCTCTGTGTGCTCTTCCCCTTTCTCCCGGCACAATTGGGACAGGAAGGGCCTGTTCTACACAGCTCCCATTCTCAAGGGGCCACTAGACTAGCCCCACTGCCAACTGCCCTATTTTAGCCCATGGACAGGTCACTCATTAGCTGAAAGGTCCTTCAGAGGACCCATACCATCACTTCCTTGTAACTCACAAAGAAACAGGTTCTGTAAGGGTTAGCGAGGCCCCGGCTTTCATGCAGTCACAGCTAATCTGTTGTTTTCATACCAAGGTTAGGAGAATCTATTTCTTGTCTCTCCAGATTGTTTGTTGATTCTGAGTAGCTGCAGTGCCCATGGCAATGATGGTTAAGCTCCATCCAGGACTTGTCGGTATCCCTGTGTCTGTCTTGCAGGTGTCACTGTTGCCTGCGGAGCTGGCCATCCTCTGACACTCAGCTGTTCTCAGTCCCGGCTGCATGTGGGCATCCCCAGGAGCTCAAAGAACTTCTCATGGCTGGTCTCACCCCAAGGATTCTGATTTAAATGGTTTGGATGGTGGCCAGGGACATCAGAATTTTAAAAATCTCTCCTGGTGGTTCTCATATGCAGCCATAAAGAAAACCATTGCTTTAATGATGTGAAATTAGGGAAGGCTGCAGGCCAGAGCTGGACCGGGCCTGATGCAAAACCTTTGATTTAGGGTTCCTGAACGGTTTCATGTGAGTCCTATTTCCCCAGTAGATGGAAATCTTGGTCCCTCACTCATTTATTCACTCAGCAAACATTAGGTGAAATGCTAATAACTGTCAGGTATTGGGGGATCCACAAAGAAGAGACAGAGGCAGCATTCACAGAGCTTCCCAGCTCAGGGAAAGCAGAGTTGGAAAGAGGTATTTTGAACACCCTGCCTTAAGTGTTTGGCCTGATGGAAAGAAGGGCTAACCACATACATGTACTGGGGGTAGGATTATAGAATGCTTTTAGAAGTTATAATTTTTATTTGACAGAGAAAAATGTTGAGGAGTTGGATCAAGTTGTGTGCTCTTGGATATCCAAGGTCAAGGAGCAATAAGGCATTGCCTCCCCCCACCGCAATCTCTGTCCTCAGATGTGTCCAAATAGGCTCCCCCCGATCCGCCATGACACACAATTAAAGAGAACCCTACCATTTGCATTATCAGGTATTAGATATTATCTGGAGAATTAAAATGTTTCTGCTACTGTCCCATGGATCTCATACTCAGTCCCTGGGAGGGTGCAGTAGGTCATCACTGCTTGTGTGTGCCCTGAGATGAGCCATGTCAGCCTCTCCCCAGAGCTTGTTACTACTGTAAATGCTCAGGCGCCACCTCACACCTATGCATGTGAAGCTGTGGGGGTCGGCCCTGGGATCTGTATTGATGCACTCTGGAGGAGCCCTACCCGAGGTCACTGACTCAGTTCTCGATGGGTCATGTGGCAGGTTGCATTATCATTCCCAACTTTTCCCTCTGTGTATCCACACCCTTGGTTATGTGACTTGGCAGTTTGTCCCTCCAGAGGAGAAATGTATTCGCCTTCCTTGGTGATGTTGGTTTGGCCAGTGACCATTTTTGGCAATGGAATATAGTAGAAAGTGACAGTACACCAATTTTGAGCCCAGGCCTTAAGAAACATTACATGTTTCTGCTTGCCCCGTGGGGAGTTTCTAACTTTTTCATGAAAAGAAAACTGTTGCCAGGTAGCTGTTGCCTCTTCAGCCTGGGGCCCAGAATGACCACATGAAACAGAGCTTCCCCAGCTGACCTATAGACTTAAAGCCAAGCAGAACTTCCCCAGCTGACCTGCAGATCTTTGAGTCTGAGAATAAATGTATAGTTTGTTTGCCACTGAATTTTTGGGAAGATTTGTTATGCAGTGATAGTGGACTGATACAGTTGGGTGAGGCAGGTTTTATATATCTATTCAGTACCTTAGAGGTCAGGCTATTGGCACTAGGAAATTGGGGCAGCAGTCTGGAGTCAAGGGTCAGGGACACAGGATGAGGCTTTCTGTTCACTGTGCCCTTAGGATCTCTGCCTCATGAGTTCTCAGCAGCTGCCCCTGCAGCCCCCTGCCTCCTTTCCCTGGTATTACCTGTTAAATCCCTAAGAGAGTGTGATTAACCATGCCATAGATCACAGGAGCCACCATCGTCTCTCACCTGAATTATTGTAATAATTTCCTAATAGGTCTCCTTGCTTCTACACATTCTCCTACTGTCTCTTCTCAACAGAGAAGCCAAATGTATCCCTTTAAAATCGAAGTCAGATCATGCTACTCTTCTGTTCCAAATCTTTAAATGACCTCCCACTCTACTCAAAGTAAAACAGAAGTCCCCACCATGGCTTACATGTGCTCTAGAGCTCTGAGACCCCACTGATCTTAGTCCTGTTATCACCTCCTCCATTCACCCACTGGGCCCCTCTGACTGCCTGCAGTTTCGTGACCAAACAAACTTGCTCCATCTGAAGATCTTTGCAACCATTGCTCCTCTCACTGGGCCACACTTTCCCCTTGTTCTGAGGACTGTTTATACATCTCCCTAATTTCTTCAGTTACCTGCTCAAATGTCATCTCATCAGAGAAAACTTCCCTATGAGACAATAGAAAATAGCAATCTCTCCCCTCACTCATTTTCACACCCCTTTCCGTACTTTGTTTTGCTGCGGAGCACTTATCTCTATCTGATATGTTGCTATGTGTCTATTTTCCCATTTATCAGTTGCCTTCCACCCTCCAGAATACAATATTCATGAAAACAGGGAGTTTGGTTTTTCACTACTACATTCCCAATGCCTATAACAGTCACAAAGTAGATGTTCAATAAACATTTGTTGAATGAATAAGTGAATGAATGAATCATCAGCTAGATTGTGTTTTGAAAATCTCATGGTTCAAACATGGCTCTCTAAGTTGGCTCCTCAGCCTGGCCTGTGGGCAGGAACATTTTTCCTATAAGAAGCTGCAAGTGTTCCAGAGCCATAATTTACTGTGTCTAATTAAACACCATCACAAGAATGTTGAATTCAAAATTCTTCTGATCTGATAGGTTCTCCCTGTCAACAAAGCTACATTGGATGCCAAGTCACACTTAGAAGGTATTTCGGTGAGCTGTGAATGAGAAGGGGCACTAGGTGAACTGGTAACTTAATAGTTTCCGGTAATTAAACAAGTCTGCCAAATAACCTTATCAGTTTCTACCCCATGGAAGACCTTGAAAGTGGGAGCCAGACAGAGCTCCAGGGCTAAGGCCCCTCTTCCAGGACAGGGCTGGGAGGGGCAGGGGCTGCCTTAGTCTTCAGAACACTCATTTTTCATGCTTTCATGACTGGCCTGTTGAAGTGTCAGGGCAGTGAGACTCTGCTATGCTAACAAACCCTGACATCGCAGGGGCTTTAGCACTGTTTTGGTTCTCACTCATCCCACAGTTTGAGGTGATCAAAGTGGCCCTTCTCCAAAGGGGACTCAGAGACCCACAATGATTCCAACGGCACCTCGCCCACCTGAGCCTTCTCTGAGTTCAGCTGCGCGGACAGGAGCAACATGGAGAACGCACGCTTGCCCCTACCTGCCGTGGCCCCAGCATGGTGTTTCGTCTGCTCACATGCTCTCGCTCATGCAAGTGGTTCCAAACCGGCTTTAAAGGAGGCCAAGAAAGGTGTCTTCCCACATTCCTGGCAAAGGAGGCGGTGTGGGGAGTGCTCAGTGTTGTTTCTGTTACTCTTGTGTGTAAGGTGACGTGTCTCTCCGGTAGGTCCACTAAATGTTGCTGTCATACTTTAGCTCTTAGAGGGCAACCTTATTTCTAACAAGGTACACAATAGATGGGAATGCTTAGTAACAAGCTCTAGAGATAATAAAAGCTGAGACAAGTCAAGGGGGAAGGAGCAGAACTAGGCAGTTCTGCAGGTGAACCCCAGAGGGAGGGCACCGATTAAAACATCTGTGGATAGGTACAAAGTCCCTATTTGTGTAATTTTTTTTTTGTATTTGTAGGCAAACCATGGAGACTGTTTTTACTAAGTAGATGTCACCAATTTGAGTTAAGTGGCTAGAACAGATGTATTGCTAATCTTTGTCAGCGGTCTGCATCGCCTCAGCATTTCAGATCATTAGACATTGAAGGGCACAGAGAGATCACTAAATCTAAATCCTTTCCTTTTAAATATGGGGCAACTGAGGCCCAGGGAAAGGGAATAACATTCTCAGAACACAGCTGGCCCCAGAGCTGGCTGAGGGACCAGGTCACCTGACTCCTCCTTCCCCCTCCAGGCTTCCTCTGCCAGTGATGTCCGTGAGGCCTGAGGGCACCCACGAACTGAGGGGTTGGGCTTGCTTCTACCTTTGATCCTTTGCTTGAAAGCAAGCCTAAAAAAGTGAGTGGTGGTATTCATGCTCACTGTTTCCGTGAGAGGGCCTCCCACCCTGCCAGCCCCACTTCCACGTGGAACCCCAGGAAGCAGCAGGAAAGCTCTCAATGGCCTTGGGGAGAAACACTGGGGCAAGGTTTCTCTGTGTCCTTTTCAGGGTGCTTGTTAGCTTCCTTTGCTTTATATGTAGTTTTCCAGGAACTGGCAGATGCCCTTCTCACCACAAAGATATTTATACCCCAAGCAAAGCACTGGAAGGAGAAAAACCACCACCAAACGGGGGTGGGGTGAGGGGAGCAGGGTGGAGAGGGAGTGAGAGCCAGAGAGAATGCCACCGCCAGGAAGTAAAGTACGAAGGGAGCTAAGCCAGGGGCACTTGGCCGTGCAGTTCAAATGATCTGTTTTATAAGCATAGTGTGCTCACAGAAACTTTCGATGGCCTTCTAGGTGCTATGAAACATACCTTACTATAATATTATCTGTAATATTCTAATTTTATATATTGCCTGATATTAAACATAACAGAAGTAGCTGATTCTAAGAGAAGTGTTGGAAACAATTAACACTCATTTGCTGATCATGGAGCAAGTTGGCCCTACCTCCTGCTGCTAATTCACCATAGTGACATGGAGAAAAGACAAATAATGCACCTCAGTAACAAAGCAGTCCAGGCTTTGAGGGGTCCTTTGGAGAACAAGGCACTATTTTAGGAAGACAATCTGGGGGCGACTCCACAATGGCAAAGTCCTGGTTCTGTAAGCATTCGGGGTTGAAATAAATGTAAATTTATTTCATCTTGGAAGCTTACTTACAAAGTGAAAAGCAAAGCCTTTCTCTCTTAACTGGAGAATGTAACTAACAGGGAGAAAAGGAGACGTCCTTTTTTCAAAGCTAGTGAGACTATGGCAACCAATGTTTCCATTTTGGGAAGCCAGCCTTTGATTTTAAACTAAAGGAAAACTTTTAAACCAATGGGTGAGTTTATTCTAAATGAAAGCTATTAGACCCTCAGCAGTAGACACACAGCATATTTTTGCATGCATTCACATTTAAGTCCATAAAGTTGGGCTAAGGGATGACATGTAAACACTGGGCAAGAAAATGGGGCACTTAGGGTAGGGTTATGCCAAAGGAAACAGGTACATGTGTGCATGTTGGGAGACAGGAAGGAAGGTCTGAAGGCTGGGGCCTGGGAGTGGGGAAGCATACAAATGGGGCCCGTCCACCCTCCAGGGTACACCCAAACCTACATGAAATACTCTGCTGAGAAAGCACTAGGGGAAAGAGCGGCTTTGCCTTCTGAGGTTACTGTGTGCCTTGGGTGTGTGGGAAGGTGAGAACTACATTGCCTGGAGTATTTTAGGGACAACAGAGAATAGGTGCCCACAGTAAAAATGGTGCCAGAATGGAGTAGATCCAGGCTGAGTGGTACTTAGTGTGTTTATGTAGGACCTAACTCTGGCCATGCGATTGCAATGTCCTGCATTTTTTTATGGTAAAATGTTTACGTAGTGACTTTTGCTCTTGCAAAATCCCTGTGGGCTAGACAGGAGACTGTTAACAACCACTGGGAGCTGGAGCTTAGGAGGTCATAGACCTGGGTTCTCTGTGGATCTTGACTGGGTGAAATGTCACACACGAGTGGTCCACAGTCAGTACAGATCACCCGGGAGCTTGAAAAAGCAGTGATGCCCTGATTCTACTCTATCCTAGAAAGACTGAAGCAGACTCTCAGGAGAGAGGCATGGGACCCAGGCAGCATGGGTATAATGGGAGCCACCAAGTTCTTACAAGGTTATCAAGGTTGAGAAATACTGTTAAAGGGTTCAAGAGATTTAATTCATTTCCCGTTTACGCTGAGTGTACTCACTGGTGGCACTTGGTGGCTGCAGTGTTTACCCTGAGGTAACTTGTGGATTCCAGTCCTAACCTCACCCCCAACGTTTGCCACACGAGAAAGGATTATTAAATATTGATCATCATGTACACTCTTGTTACATTGGTATTAGAGACAAGTTCTGTTTAGAAATAACTCCAAGAACAGTTTTTATGTTTTATTTTCACATTGAAAAGTCAGAGTTGCTTCAGCCTCAAAGTGTGTGTTTATGTAAAATTAAATGAATGTGGCAGTGAGCTGGACTTTTTTTTTTCCTGAATTGGAAATGGGTTAAGGGTGTCCCCTTAGAATTCATGTTCACCCAGAACTGGAGGGTCCTTGCTGATGTGACTAGTTGAGTTCTTCCTGGAGCACGGTGAGCCCTGCATCCAAGGGCTGGGGCCCTTAGAAGAAGTAGGGGAACACGCAGAGATGAACATGGAGAGAAGGCTATGTACAAATGGAGGTAGACATTGGAGTGATGCTGCCACAAGCCAAGGGTCACCACTGGCTAGAAGAGCCAGGAAGAATTGTCCCCTAGGCCTTCAGAGGGAGCACAGCCCTGTGGACACGTTGATTTCTAAGCTCTGGCCTCCAGCAATTGTGAGAGAACAAATTTCTGTTGTTTTAAGCTACTCATTTTGTGGTGATTTGCTCTAGCAGCTCCAGGAAATGAATGCAAAGGGCATTTATAATACCTGACTAATATGGCCTTTGTTTCCTAATGTGCAAACAGATTTCTATTTAAAGAATTTCATAGGGGCTCACATTCTCACAAGAGGTAGCGGAGTCTAGGCCACCTTCTCTCTCTAGATAGCTGCGGAGACTCCAGGGGTTGTAAGGCTGCAGGGATGCTTGGATGCCCTCAGTGGAGAGGTGGAGAGGTTTGGGGACCAGCCCAGCAGTGTGGGCAGTGTGATGACCGTTTAGTCTCTCAGAGAAAATGCAGGCACAGCTATAATTGCTCATCTGTAACCAGGCTGACCCTAAGGCACAGCCACAAGAATACACAGTAAATCTCCCTCCTGCCTTTCTCTAAAGGGATGTGCAGCTATTTTTTCGGGTGACTGTGCTTTGGGGAAGGGGAAGTAATGAGACTTTAGCAGGGATTATTAGATACTGGCTGTGGAATGATACTCCTTCCTAGGGACTTAAAATGCTGCTATGGTCCATCAGCTAGAGGAGGGGATTTGGGGGTCCAATTGATTAATGGGGTTTTGACTCAGGTTTATTTCACAGTAGGCCAAGTGTGTCTCTGAGCCCATGCTATTGCTATCCCCAGTTCTGGAGTAGACTGGAATATATCAGCAACTGGCAGAAGCCCCACAGTGCTTCCCTGAGGCATGTAATGACCCAAAGGGCTATTTTGATAAGAGAGGTCAATTGGAAGATTCTAGAACTTCTTCAGAAGCATTGTGACATTTCTGGAGGGACTGCAGAGATTAGTGCCACTAACAAGGACTCAAAAGTCAGAGTTAGGGAATCCTGCCATATTTTCATTTAACTTGCCTGTTTAGCCTGTGCAGAAGACAGATGAATTTTGGGAATCAGCAATGGATTATTGATTCTTAAAGTGATGCTAACAGTGAACTTGATCAGGTGGTGAATCCAAAACTAGTTGCAATTTTAGATGTGTGCAGGCACACGTCATTTTATTATGCTTTGCAGATGGTGCGTTTTCATCAACATCAAGGCAAGAACTTCCACCAGCAAAAAAATTACTTCAGGCTTAGATGATAGTTAGCACTTTTTCTCCATAAAGTATTTTTTAATTAAAGTACATATATTGTTTTTTGAACATAACGCTATTGAGCACTGGGAAACTAAAATATTCCTGTGACTCACTTTAATGCAATGATTGCCTGATTGCAGTGGTCTAAAAGCCAACTCGCAATATAACCAAGGTATGTCTGTATTCTTTTCACATCCTCTCAGTCTAGTGTCTGGTACGCAGTTACCAAGCTTGCAGACACTCCCCCACCCCCCACCCCCATACCAATTAGTAAAGACCATTAGAAACAGTTGTCTTCGACTGGCAGGGCTAACGATACGTGTTCACTGCTCTAACTCAGGGTTGTATCAACTCTTTAGTCTGTCATACTCTAATCCCCAGGGCTTCTACTTGTCTCTCTATTCCACAAGACATCATATGGGCCTACTACACTGATGATAATTGATGAGATCATGCTGATTGGACCTAGTGAGCAGGAAGTGAGTTGGAGACAAGTTGACGTAGATGCTTTGATAAAACATGTGTGTAAAAGAAGTTGGAAATACATCCCACAAAATTTATGGGGGGTCTAGTGCTCCAAAACATGTTAAAAGCTGTTTCTACATTTAGTATATCCTCCGCTAAGAAGAAAACACAAAGTCTAATGGGCCTTTTTGGATTTGGAAGCCTTCATATACTTCATTTGGTTATGTCACTCTGACCCATTTGTTCAGTGACCCAAAAGACTGCTGATTTTGAGTGGGTTTCATAACAAAAGAAGTCTCTGTAGTTAGTGGCTGTATGAGCTGTGGTGTCACATGGCCTTGTAGTAAAGTATATTCCATGGCCTTTGATGTGTCTCTGACACATAGTAGCTGTACTGTGACTTTGGCATCCCCCTGTAAAGAAATCATTGATATTGACCGAGTCTCTATGTCCACACAGAATGGAGATTAAGCACTTGACCATGGGCCACCATGCAATCCATACTGCCCATTATTAGCTGAATGTCTTCTGACCCACCAAGTCATGTAGTTTGGCATGCACACCATCCCATCATCAGGTGGATGTGTATAAATAACACAAGCTGGAGGCTCAGAGTCTCATGGCTCCTACTATGGCTCTAGCACCTCCTCTTTTTCAACCCCCACTTATGGCATCACTTGGTCCCCCAAAGGTGGATGAAGTAACACATGGGACTTTGTATGCTACTGAGGGGAGAGACTTAGCATGTCTTTGGTTGTATGAGTGATAGTTGCATTATGTTAGGTGAAGACATAGGTTTTCTAATTTTTTATTTGGGAATTTAAAATGGTTCAAAGTTATTTAATAATGTCAACAAAAAATCTTGTGTGTGGGATGGAGAGAGGAAGCTACCAGAATAAGTTAGTGGGTGGATTGTTGAGGTCTAAAATTTCAAGCAGCCCATATTAACTGAAAATTTAGCAATAAGCAACACGTGAGTTGGGAGCTTCAGGGAAAACAGTTGAAACATGTCTGATGTCTCCAAATGCCATGAGGTAACTGCTTTAAATTCTTTTTTTTTTTTTGTTTGTTTTTTGTTGTTGTTGTTTTTATGTCCTAAGTATCTGATCATAAATCTGGAATTGTAAAAGCAGACTTGTAAGATGAATTTGGAAATCTTTCTTATCTGGACAACCAACCAATCAACCAACCCCAGGGTCCTATAAAATTGTACTATGGGATTCCAGAAAGTTAAGGCCAGAAATCCTTAAAACTTAATCATCAAGTTCCAGAGATCCTTAAATTTGGAATTTTTAGAAAATTAATTGAGTGCCTTTAAATTTGGCTCTCTTTGCAGGGCATGAGGACTTTTAATGTTTAAATCATGGAGAGAGCTTAGTTACCAAGTCAGAAGTGTGATGCTTTTATAAGAACTCTGCTAAAATCACAAAATATAACTTCTCATCTGGGTGTTCCCAGAAGAGTGACTTATTCTCTTGAGATCAAAGTTTCTTCATCTGTAAAACAAATATTTTGGACTAGATCAGAAGAAAGATTAATTTCCTGATACAGCTCTCATCAACTGGAAATATTTAGGACTGGGGGGAAGGGTGCTGAGAATGACATTGGCCGCAGCCTTGCAGGAACTTGTAATTCAATGAGAACCAGTTCTTTAGACTGGAATCCTAAATGTTCAGCTTCACTACTTTCCAGCTCTGTGAATGAACTTTAATTTCCTCAGTTCTAAAATGGAAATACTCTAGTACCTATGTGATATGGTATTTGTAAAAGCTAAATCAGATGTCTGTCAAATTTTTAGAATAATGACTGGCACATGGTAAAAGTTTAATGAAAAGTTAACTAGTAGTATTATTATTAGTATCATATATTCTCTACTTTCTGGTTCCCTAATGCTACTTGGTGGTCTAATGGCAGAACTAACTGGGTATGTTTTAGAAATACTGATATCGGGGTTCTGGTAGTAGAGATTTTGGTTCAGTAGCTCCAATTTGGGAACAGGGATCTGTATTTTAGGAAGTTTTTCAGGTAATGATGACTGGTAGCCTTGTTTTGAAATCTCTGCTCTAGCCAACACACAACACACACTCACACACACACACACACACACACGCACACTCACTCATATACGCAGGTAAATACTCACACACTTATGTCTCCGTAATGAATTCTATTCAAAATTAGAATTATAGAAAAAGTAAGGATTATTAGTCTCACAATAAAATGAGTTTATTTATTTATACCACCACCTCTTCTAAAAGATTTGAAGTGGCAGAATGTGTTCTCTGCCATATGAAATAAGCCTATTGGAAGTTTTTTTATCTGACTTCCAAAGGTCTGCAGGAAAAGCCTCATGTGGAGGAATTCAGTGGAGACGTCTGGCATCTGGACATTCCTTCCATGTGATGGCACACATCTGGCTCTTTGGGATGAACAGAACATTTCCCTTCCAGTTTCCCTCCAGATGTTCCAGGATGTGAAAGATACAGGCCAAGGGGTGAGCAATTTATCAAGCTTCACCGATTAATTTAAAGCTAGTGCTGAGCAGAGCCTTCTCGGGACTCGCTGTGTTCATGTGTAAATACCCAGGCTTTTGCACACAGACATACCCGGCACAACAGGCCTTTATTCAAACAGGTGGTGTACTTGTTTGGTCCCTCCACTTGATATGTCCACGCCTTATAGACCCAGAACTAAGTGAGCAATTGGTGTGTATATGCAGATGAACATCCTGGAGCAGACAGATGGGTGGAAAGCTATCTGGCTTCTACAGGATCCAAATTAAGCTAATATCATTCAAATTCCTGCCCAGCTATGTGTGCCTTCTCAAGGTTGCTGAAATTGAATTCAAAAGCCAAAAACATGTGCTGGCCATGCTCAGAGAGCAATTGCCAATTGCAAACACATGACTTAGAAATGCATATGACATTCTGGGGCTACATTTGGGGTAGTTTATTAAGTGGAATAATTACCAGAAACATCATTCAAGTTCCCTGCTCTTGCAACAAACACACATTTAAAAGAATATATTTTTAAAAAGCAGTGCGATAAAAAAATATATACATTTCACTGATGATAATGCTTAATTGCCCCCAAAATATATTAGAAGTTTTGGATTTGAATTTTACAACATCAGTGGGAAATGCTTCATAAAGCAAGATACTGTGTAGTTAGGATTTCTTACAGGCTTGGGTGCAATTTCTGAAACAATGTCTAAAATTCATGGCCATGAAGGGTCTAGTACAGGTATCTTTAGGTCACAAGGCAAAGAAAAACAATGCATAAGACATGTCTGTTCCCTCAAGGATGCCTGTGGGCACCAGGCTAGGGCCTTACCGAATGCTTGCACTCGGTAAATAGCCACCAGGCTTAGAAGGGGGAAGGGGAGGAGGTGGACCAAGATAGCCTGTATGCCTTTTCTGGAATTTCAGGTTGGAAACACTTCGTTACTGGCCAGTGTCCAAGTTCCTTAGCTTTGCCAAGTGACTCTTTGAAAGCAGGACTAGTCTTAGCTGCATGAATTAGGATCGTGTGGGTGAAACTTGAACAAAGAAGGTGGTCCTGCCGTATGGAGGAAATGAAATGTGCTTACAGAAATCCTTAAAAAGGCTGCTGGCAATCAAGCAATTTCACTGTTCTGGAGTATTTTCTTTTAGTGTATTAAAATAATTAAAATAACCTCTGGCTGTATGAGGTAGTGAGGGTTGTCAGAGAGGGCCCTGGCTCAGCTCTCGGGCCTGTCTGTGTTCCTGGCCTTGTTGCAAATTTCCCCTGTGACCTTTGTGCTTTAGCTTATCTCCTCTGATCTCCATTTTAGTTCATCTCCTTCAGCAGATTCCCTTTGCAAGAAGAATTCTTAGCAGAACTCTGCTTCTCTCCCCTCTTCCTTCATTCTTGTCTGTAACCAATGTTCTTGTCTGTAACCAATGTTCTTGCTAGTAAAGCATTTCGCATGTCCTCCTTAACACTTTTCTCCAACTCCTTGCATGTATAATAATAATGGCAATCAGGATGTGTTTTTGAGGAGGGAGTAGATGGGCAGTGCTGCTGTACATGTAGATTATGATAGGAACAAAAACCTGTAGCTGTTTTTTCTATTTCTACCTTCAATTATGTAGCTTTTTTTCTGAGGTGGCTGGAGCAAAGGTGAGGATCAGAACATTCTGAGTTCAGAAAGAAATGAAGCAAATGCAATCAACAAAGACTTTTCAGGTTCCCACCACGTCCTGGGTGCTGGGCTGGCCAGATGACTATTGTGGGAAGCGGCCATTTCCCAAAGCCTGTCCTCCCAGAAGATGCTCCAAGACAACCAAGTGCTGGGCTGTGTCTGGGGTCACTTCTTGGAGAGTCACTGTGCCTACGGATGAGCTAAAGATTGGGGTGTCTGCAGTCAAAAGAACAGCTTAGCTACCTCTGACTAAGTATTGTTAAACGTATTGACTTTCTCTAAGGTTCCATTTTTTGGAACACTGTGTGTAAACTTACGTGTATGAGGACAACATACTTAGGAAGCTCTGGCAAGTAATCAGGAGTGTGGGGAAAGGTCCGACGGCAGGTTAGCAGTCAACAGCGACCAGATTCAAGGAAGGATTTCGTTTCAATTCCAGGTAGATTCTTACTTACAGCGTTCCTCAACTCTTATTCATTATCACCCACCTACGGAGAAAAATTAGACTGAATTTAAAATCTCCCTATGAGAAAAATGGAATACTGAGAAATATGATTTTGTTGAGTAGCATTAAGCTTTGGAGGACCACAAACCGTTATAGTATCTGAGATTTTTGGCCTCCAAGAATCAATTTTGCCCCTTTGGGGGGTTCTCCCTGCTTGTGAATGTATGCTTTGGGGGTCTAGTGCATTTGCCTGGTTTAGAGGGGATATACCTGGCCTCTCTTTTTTCTTTTCCTGGGACAGATGGGAGAGTAAGGATGTTGGCGGGGTGGGGAGAAGAGGGGAATTGGTCTGATTGTTCCCGTGGATTACCAGCACATTAAGAGTGAGTTCCTCAGTTTCTGATTAAAAAACCAAAAACAGATGTCAGTATTATTAATGTATAGAGGTGATATGTGGTAGGTTTTAAGAGTAAGGGTTCAAATCTTAGCTCTGACAATTGTTGAGTGGATAACCCTAGGCAAGTTACTGAACTTTCCTTGACTTTACTTTCTCTGTTAGTGAGTTGGGGATAATATTATCTCATTGGGTTTTTTAAAATAAATATTTAATGATAAAATGCATGAGAAGTGCTTAGGATAATGCCTGGGTCCTATTTAGCTTTCCTGGAATCCCCATTTATTTATTTATTTTAATAAAACAAATTGCTAACCTGATTACCTAATTGCAGAAATGTCAGTGATAATATAGCAATACTTCCTAAGTAACACTTTTATATTTTTACTCGTTGGTGGGGTGGTGGTGCCCATTTTCCTTTTAAGGAATGATTATAGGCAGGAATTCTTGGCTCTGGTGGTTGGCAAATAGAGCAGCTATATTTAGGGCAGCATTTTTTAAATTCTTCCAGTTAGGTAATTTCTTTAGCCATGAAATTATTAGGAACCCAAGTTTTAAATCTTGGCTCTATTGCTTAAAATCTGTGTGAGCTAGAGCAAGTTACTAGACATTGCCATACCTCAGTTTCCTCTTCAGTGAAATCATACCTTTCTTACAGCATTGTGCTTCAATGAGATAATGTGTGTAATAACATCATGGTTTAGTTTCTATCTCTGCTATAGTGGACATTGTTGATTGCCTACTGAACATCAATTCCCCCCACCCTTCGTTGTGCTGATAAAACTTGTTGGGAAGACTATCCAGTCTTGTTGAACACTATCCAGGGTAGTTCATATGCCTTAAATGGTGCTGATTCCACCCCTGGCGTTAGTGCAAGATGGTTAGCACATGGCAGTCTGCTGGGTGGTTGAGCTGGGTTTCCACATCGGGAGTTATGCTATTTCCCACTAGTTGTGAAAAAAAACCACATATGGCCCCAGTTGCTTCTGACTGTCATCAACAAGTCACAGGGCAACCTGCTTGGGACAAAGCCAACAAGGTGGAAGTGGTGCAGAGAGATGGAAAATAGTTGCTCTTTTGATGGCAGTGTTGAGCCACTTCTTAACCAGCCCTGATGCTCCTCTTCCCACTGGGCTTCTGGGTACATGTGATATCAAAAAAATAACAAATTTCTTTAATATAAGGCTGTTTGAGTGCAGGTTAAGAGCACCCCCAAAATCATTGCAATTTTGGCTTTTATTTTGTTCATTTACTCTTATTCATTCATTCATTCATTCATTCATTTTTCCCCCCTGATTCCCTATTTGAATAGCACTATACCATACACTGTGGGAAATACCAGGAATTTGATTCTCAGCCTACATCCTCAAGAAACTTAAATTAGATGAATATGTATCTCTCTGTGATCAGGAAGGTCATGGATGAAGGTATTAGTGAGGGAATACCCTTCAAGGAGGGACCCACATGTGACAAGGCACTGAAGCAGGACTGTGGACAGAGTTTCTGGGGGACAATAGGCAGATCAGTTTGGTTAGAGAATTTATGTAAGGAAGACAAGGCCAGAATTTAGAGAATGTTGAATGCTACCCCAAATCTTTTGTAAATGGAAATGAAAATTCATTGAAGAGTTTTGAGCTATAGAGTAACAGGGTGAAAATGGTATTTTTAGGAAAAGGACATTGACAGAATTGTGGAACCAAGACACTGAAACTAAAGAGAGAAGGGCTAGTTTGGAGGGTCTATTTCCTACTCCCCTCACCCCTTTTGAAATGACAAAGTCATGCAGGACCCCACAGTGGAACTCTGGTTCCATTTGCTTTAACTCCGGTGTTTCCAGTAGTACTTCTAAGTTATCATGAAGAGCCATTCTTTGAACTACAATAGGATACAAGAATGTTAGGATTTTGGTAATTAGGAGATTTGTTATCATCTTGTTTTGTTTCTCTTGACCTCAAGTGCACAGAGTTTAGTTCATCACACTCCGTAGGGCAACTGAAAGGGTTTGAAGAAGGATTCCAAGCTTACCATTCTCTAGTAAACCAGCCCATAATTCAGATGGTTATCCTAGTTCATCTCTTTATTGTCATTGTCTTTTCTATTTGTTATTATCCATATTATTAAACATTTAAGATAATCCAAAATTATTTAGACTATTGGCTCTGCCTTTAGCTTGGTGAGAAAAGTAAATTTTTTCCCAAGTCAAAACAAGTTCAAATTTTCCAGATCATCAAATTTTCAAAGCCAGAGTATTTAATGATCTGATTTATTACATTCATTACAAATGTGGGCAACTGTACAGTTAGTTATATCATAAAATAGAATTCATCCAACTTAAAACAACTCAAGGCTTTTCTGTAAGAGATTAGCAATTTAAAATATGTCCATCTCCCAATCTTAATATAGATGGTCATATATTTAGTAGTTATAGATAGTTCTAACTGCTTCTTCTTTCTGCATTTACTTATATAATCAACATTTGAGTGGCTACCATGTATTGCGTCTGTTACCAAATGTGGCCCTCACTCCTAGTCCACACCTCTGCTTCCCTCCACTGTTCAAATGTGGGTATTTTGACCATTCCTCCCCTGAGACTGCTCTAAGACCTCTTGGTCCAACCAGTCAACAGACCCAGTGGAACCCTTAACTTGGGACATGACTCCATTTTATTATTGGGTAATCTTGATCACCCTTTCCTTGAACTGCTTCTTTTGACCATTATGAAATACTGCTGTGTTTTTTTTTTTTTAACTCTCTGATGACTTATCTCTTAAATGTTGGAATTCTTCAGAATTCTGTCTAGGTTCTCTTCTTAAGAAGTTATGGCCCTCACTGAGCTATCTCAACGTATATGTTGATGACTCCCACATCGTTCTCTGAAGGTTGACCTTTTCTTGGAGACCTGATCTCTGTCCCCACCCTGCTCCTGGGAGCTGCCTCTCCGTCTGTATCTGAAAACAAAGTCATCATCTTCTCCAACCCCCCTCTCTTTCCATATTTTCTGTCATGGCTAATGGTGCTTGTCACCAAAGTCGACTGGTCCATCACAGGGTTCATCTGTGAGACAGATGCTGCCGAAAATTTCTCGACGTCCAGTAACTCATGTCACTATTGATTGGGAGATGAGTAACAGAGGTGTTCAAAATAAAACACCAAAGTTTGGTACTATACATTAGAATAATTTTTCCTGAAAAACAAATCTCCTTAGCTTGAGATCTTTGTGGAGTGACAGAAAAAGGGGTGGAGTGAGGCTACTTTGTTGGCAGGCCACAGGACTTCTTGCTTCTTTGAGTGACCTCTGTTCTGTGTGTCAGGGAAGAGGAAAGTTAGGGAACAAGTCACATTTTGACCTATTTCTGGGTGTCTGTCAGGCTCAGATTAAGCACATTCAGATAATAGAAATGGTGGATTTTCAGAAGAATTCCTGCTCCGCAGCCTCATATATAGGTCCCCCAATGCAGCCATTCCAGCAGCTTCCTACAACACAGAATTACACAGGCTGCACTATGCCCAGGTGCCTCTGCACAAAATTCATGTTTCTGCTGGGCACTCTCATCCATCCATCCATCCATCCATCCATCCATCCATCCATCCTCCATCAAATATAAATGAAGAATGACCCAGATATCCCAGTTCTATGTAGATATCTGAAATAATTGAAAGCAGGGACTTAAACTGATATGTATATACCCATGTTTAAAGCAACATTATTCACAATAGCCAAAAGATGAAACCAAAAGTGCCTGTTGATGGATGGATGAATGAATAAATAAATGTAAATGGAATATAATTAATTCAGCTTTAAAAATGAATGAAAATATGATATATATATCATGGATAAACCTTGAAAATATTATGCTAAGCGAAATATGCCAGACACAAAAAGACAAATAGTATATGAGTCTATTTCTATAAAATAATAGGCAAATCCATAGGAACAGAAAGTAAATTAGTGGTCACAAGGGGCTAGGGGAAGGAGAGAGTGGAAAGTTATTGCTTAATGGGTACAGAGTTTCTATGTGGGATGATGAAAGCTTTTGGAAGTACATACAACATTGTGAATGTAATTAATGCCTCTAAATAGTACACTCAAAATGGTTAAATGGTAAATTTTATATAATATTATATATATTTCAGCCCAATTAAAAAAACATATATATATATATATATATATATATATGGAGGTATAGCATGTATCATGATGGTTTGTAGCATATTTGTAGACCTATGTGAGTAAAGTTTCTAGCTCAGGAGCCATGCCTGATTTAACTGTATATTCTCAAAGTCCAGCACAGAGGACAGACATATAAGGAGGATTTGGAGCTGGGTTTTGAAAAGTTGAGAGATGAGAGAGAGCGGCATCTTATTACATAGAGAGTGTTTTATTTTATTTTATTATTTTGGAACTCAGGAACAAAGTTAGCTACTTTTTGCTCTAAAAATGTAGAATTTTATCACCTCTTGGTGTGGAAGAGGAAAAGAGAAAGGTTGCTATTGGCTGGATGAAGTGTTTTCTGGTGGCAAGCTTCGGACAAGCCTGATGCATGGTTTGTTGAAGGCACATGTGGGAGCTGGGCTTGGAAAAGCCAATGAAGATACATTGGGGACGCTTTGATTCTAGCTCAGAGAATGTGTCTTGAGCCCAAGAAGTTGAAGGTCGCTGAGCAGGGCAGTGCCATAGGAGAGGGCAGATTGAAGGAGATGGCCTCTCAGGGACCAGATGTGCCTTTCCTCTGCAGGCTGGACTCTGCCAGGCAGCTTCCAGGAGGCACACATGGCCTCACGGCTTCAGGGCATGGCCAGGTGCTGCCTATCCATAGGTTGTAATTATGTTGATCAGAACTGCCTTTTCCCTTAGGAAAGGATGGCTCCTCTTTTCCTTTATTTTTTCCTAAGAGAAATTAAAAATACAAAAACAAAAACGTACTCCTCATTTCCTTCAAAGCACTGTGGCATCTTCAGATCTGGGTACTTGAAAGCTAAAGCTGATCATAATTTCCGATGGACATAATGTGCATTTGAAATTCTTTTCCACATCAAATTAAGTCTGTCTTGGACTGATTTCCTGGAAGTGTTTTTCATTAGAATAATAGTCCTCAGCTGAGAGATCAGAGAATTCGATACCACAGAAGGGGAAAGACTAACAGAAACGGGGCATCATCAAGTACATCCTCTAGGGAGCTACCCAGTGATTGCTTCCAAGGACTTTGTTGGAAAGAAACTGTCCCTTCTCTAGATTTGTCCCCAGGGAAATGGCTCTGGGTCTGGTGGGCCACCATTTACTTCAGTGATAAAAAATCTTTGGGCATTTGTTGTTACTGAAACTGTAAAGAAGAAAGAAATTGAGTTCAACTAGCCAACCAACCAACTACCAAGTTCATTGTGTATCAACTGGTTGGGATATAATGGCTAGTAAGACAAAGTCCTTGAAAAAGATTAAAGCTCATAGGAAAAGACTCCAGGGACCAAGATGAAGCTCTAGCAGTGTTTGGTAGTTTTTTTTGCTTGTCTTAAATATTCCCTCAGTGTAATGTACACATGTACACTTTGCCTTACCTACAGTGTTCTTGAATGATGGAGGAAATCCTTCTGAAATTCTTTTCTCCTCCTCCCCCCTGAAACATGACTTGTTTACTGCAGGCTGTTAACAGCCTTGAGGGTGTCTTTAATCCTTAGCCAGGGTCTTTAAATATAGTACATCAATAACAGGTAATTATTCACTTTGAACTCTTTGCTCCTTTTCTCCCATACCCTGCGGGGTGAGGCTTGGAACTTTTAAGCACTGTAACAGATTCTTCCTATCAAAGTGTCAAAACTCATACGGCATATGTCAAGGAATTCGTTTGCTTACTTTAATGTCTCCCCTCCTCCCTTCTTTTACTTCTAACTCTTGCCATAAGCTTTGGGGATTACTGTGTTGAGGGCTAGTTTTCATCCTTGAGGGTTTTCTTCAAGGCAGCACCACCTTGAACCCTAAAGCATTTGTCCCCCATGCATCTGAACTTACTGCCCTTAAGAGTTGCATGTAGTTGAGTTTGTTGCTCCTGGCCTGTCACTTTATTCCGGTTTTGAATGTGTCCAGGAAAATCTTGTCAAATTCAAAACTTCCTTTTGCCCAAATCAACCTTTAATCTGAGAAGCCTGCGTACAACTGGCTCTGAGCAGCTTGTTCTCTGCATGTTGGTGCCCTGGAGCTCCTTGCACAAGTATCTCAAGGCAACACAGTTTATGTGTTCTGCCAGCCAGGGTTGGTATTGTGTGGCCTGGTTTTGGGCTCTTCTGAGCTCCGGGACTAGCCCTGTTCTGAAGACAGCTTTGTCACCAGGGAGCTGTCTCCACATTCTTGAGCACTTGTCAGCTGGCCAAGGATTTATCTGCTCCATAGAAGTCACACGCACAGCTTTTCCATGTTTTTCTTTCTAACAAGTAGCAATAATAGCCAGACAATTGCTCTACCCTATTGCTAAATCATTGCATTAAGTGGTGCAAGCCTGGTTCTCTGTTCAAATGAAATCCTCGGTCCCTACCGAAGGCTCCCTTGAATGTATAAAGGCTTTTTCCCGACCTCAGCTGAAGTGGTCCATAATTAATACAAATGCTGTTCATTCCGAAAGAGAAGGTGTAGGTGTGCAGAACACATGGTCAAGGAGTTCTGTCAATATTTCCTGCTTCAGGCTCTCCTAAGGGAATGGAATCAGTAGTGAACTAAGAACTCATTTTAAGTTTAAGGAGGTAGCCTGATTTAATTAAAGGGAAACATTGAAGGTGTTATTTGACATTGCAAGAGACACCCACATTTCTCTACCCAAACAATCAAATTATATCATTGAATTCTGTGATGTTGCTCAGATGATTTCCTTACTTGCTAATGATAGAAATTCACTTTGAATGTAGACATAAGATTTAATGGGATGTGCTGGAGTCTCACTGGTGAATAATGACTAATGAAGTAGAAAATTTCACTCTTAAATCTGATTTCGTCCTTGACCTTGCTAGTGACCTTTGCATATTGCCTACTCTTTCAATATCTGTTTCTCCATGATTATGATGGTTATACAATATCGAAGGGGCCTTTGCCTATCATGAAGAACTTATACGGTAATCAATATGTTTATATTAAAGAATACTGAAGAATTCAGACTCTGTCTATACAGGGTGTCAAAATGTCTTTATTTTAATCAATGTGGTTAAAAATAAATCAGTGTTTGCATATGAAGATCAATGAACTAGTGGGCTGACTGGTTTTTTTCCTTTACCCAACAGTTATTTTGGCAACATATATTAGAGCTTAAGTGCTCTATGTGCATAATTAACAATGGCATGAAAAGCAAGAATAACATCGTGCTGGTAACCGTCAGGGAAAGTGTGTTTGCCCATGAATGAGCTCAGCAGGGAGGGTGTGCTGAGCCCTTAAGGAAAGAAGTCAGATTTAAAGCTCTGTGTTTTTGAAACTTTAGTGAGCAGAATGACATCTGGTAGAGAAGATATCCACAGTTTCCTGTTCTCTGCTTTGTTATTCTTTCCCCCATTCTGATTACAGGGTAGGCTTCCAAGGGTGGCCCTGGCCAGTCAGGGCTAGAAGATGGAGAGTTACAGGAGGGGTTAGTTGATCACTTTAATTACAGGCCTGGGGGTCTTTGGGGTATCTCTTTCCTTGAGATAATCTTCTACAGCTTTGTTCGCATTTTATGGAACTATGGATTCTTGTCACCACCACCCTAGCTTCCCACAACTGCCTAGCTTTCTCGCTGAAGAACTATCAGAAATGTGGAATCTATCAGCATGAATTCCTAAACAAGTATGAAGAGTAGCCATAAATATTGACTGATTGCTAGTTTAGTGTTGGTATGAATTCTTTATCATATACTTGAATAATCGAACTACAGGATATTATATCAAATAGATAGTTTAATAGATTTTTAATTATTAGAGTTAATTTGTTAATATAAAAATAATATGTTAACATAAACAGAAAGCAGCAGGACATTTTTCAATAAAAACTGAGTAAAAGGGATTATTGATAGCTTTAGAAATAAAGATTGTAATGAATCTAACTAGAAACAAGTAAATATACATATGAAAAAGAATCTCCTGCTCTCCATAGTGAATACACATAAAAGGCAAAAAGAACTGGCGCCAGCTTCATTTATATGAAGGACTTAAGCAAATCACAGGCACACCACAAACTATAACCATGGGACTTACTAACATCCTACACACTTGTAGGGCTCAGATCACAGGAACTATATTCTGGGCAGGTCAGGATATTGTTGCCAATTCTAGGTACCATGTTTTTAGAGAGACATTATGGACTCAAGAGCAACAAAAAAAAGGGACAAGATGGGGTGGTGGGTTTTCCTGGAGACCATCTCCAATAAGGATAAATTTAATTTATTCTGGAAAGGACTGAAGGGATGTGAGATATTTAACTTCAAACAGTTAAAAGGTTCTTTTGTAGAGAAGAGAGTAAACTTTTCCCCCCCATGGGAGAATGGTTAACATTTCAGAGAGAGAAAATTCCTTTCAATATAAGAAATTTCTGTCTAAGAATATGGTTTTCAAACCCTGGAATGGACTGCCTCCTAAGTGGCAAGTTCCTGTGTACTGGATGTTTACGTATGTAGGGCTGTTAGAGAAGTATTATTCACATACCAAGGAGTTTGGATAAAATGACAGTAAAGCCCCTTTCTTTGAATCTATGTTTGGGTTGGTTAGCCACTGCCTTCCCTTCTCCATTTTCTTGAAGGCCCACATCGAACCTACTCTTATTATTCATGGTATTATTATGCAGGTTAGATGAGTGTTAAAGGCTAAGTTTTGAAAGAATAAAATAATGACTCATAGAGTTTCAAAATGAGCATGAGTCAAAGCCTTTACATAACTCATTAATTAATGAAGGATTCACAAGATGTTACAACTGGTTCATGAACCTGACATCTAGAGTCAGGTAAGAAGTGATGAAATGAATTTATGAATGGATGCAAAGCTGGCAAAACTGGTCGATAATCAATCACATGGCACAGGATACAGTTTCCATTTCTATGAGAGTTCATTACTCTCAGTTTTATATGTTAACCTTTATCTCTACAGAGTTGTGAAACAATCTAGTTAAAAAGAAATCACCAGAGAGGAGTGTCAGGCATTCTATTGAAAAGATGTCCAGTAATCTCTTCTGCCCATTTAAAAACTTTCTACAATTATTTTTCTACATGAGTCAGCATAGGAAAAGTTCTGCCTAGACTAGTAAGCAAATGGTAATCAATAAATATTATTTATTATCATTGCTGTTATTTTTGTGCAAGTCCTGGGCAGATGAACCACCCAGTTGTTGATGTGAGGAACTTTTTGACCAGGATCTTGACCATCTTTTTTCCCCCTTGTTTTTGGAAATATACACACAACAGGCTACCTACCATCTTTCATCTTTCACAGGTCAATGCTTCTTAATATTTAGAAATCTTTTTTCCAATGTGCATGCAAAAATCCTTCTTTTCCTTGGTCTTTTCCAATTCTTTTGCAGTACCTATTATAGGAAAATTTCTCTCTGATTCAAATTTGTAGTTGTGTAAGAAAAGTTCTAATGATGTTCCTCTGTTAAGGAAAGAACTGACTATAACTTTTCACTAAAGTTACAAATGGTAAAGTTTAGATTTAGTCATCTCAGAAGACATAAGCAAATATCTGTTGTTTTGAGTTGCTGAATACTCAAACATTGACACAGCGATAATGTAAGTTAGAAAATTTACATATATTATATATATGTGTGTATATATAAATACATATATATGTATTTAACTTGCCTTTATGTTTCTATATCTATTCCTATCTTTTTAATCATATATACCCATGTGAATATTTAACTTGCTTATATACAAGGGATGTCTGGAAAAAATCCAGCCATAAATGCCTCTGTCATATTACATGGCTGGATACTTTCCAGACAACCCTTGCATGTAAAGGAAATTTAAATACTCACATAGATATGACTTGCTACCCCCACTTGAGTCCTGTTGTCCATGGTTTGGAACCACATTTGTATTTTGAGACACCGTTGTTTTGTGTTACCATGGTTCACAGGTGACTTACTGGGTCAGGGGAGGCAGTAGCAGAGAGGAAAGAGGAAGAAGCAATTGCAAGAGCCATGGGTGCTATGCAGAGACCGTTGCTAGGGAAAGATTGCTACCAGGAGATTTGAATAATGGTTCCCATGATATCAATTTATGCAGAAAGAAACTACTGTTGACCATGATGATACTATCCCACTACTAAAAGAAGTAAAATGTTTGTCTGTGGAGTGAAACAAAGCCCTTCAAGCATTGATGTGTGTGTGTGTGTGTGTGTGTGTGTGTGTGTGTGTGTCTGGGAGGTGGCAAACCCAGCTAGGTGGGCCGAGGTAGTACTGACAATTGTCTTCCTATTTGCATGCTAATGAAAGATTCAGCTTTTCGTTGTCGAAGGAAAATAGAATTGAGGCTTACATGTTAGCATTTCTTTATTTTATGTGCTTTTGATAGTTCTAGACCATTTCTGACAACTACGCCTGCTTCTTCCTTGTCTGAGACTTAAAGAAAAGCACAGCCGTGCCTCTTTCAGGCCCCTGCTGTCTTGCAGTTTATGGCCCATCTCATTGTTTATGTAGGCAGAGCCAGAATCTCTTCCCTGGCGACCTCTTGGGCACACTGGGATCATCCTAGAACTATCTGTAGGACTACTCTATAATAATGTAATGTTCAAAATGCATGATAATTAAACTCTTAACCTAATAACCAACTTTTGGTTTACTTTAGGACTTATGTATCATTTGAGAATATTTTAATAATGCTTTATACTTGTATGTTGAAAATGTTCACAAAACATTTTCAATCAAAAACTTGTACTTAAAATTTCCTGGGTCCACGTCTAAATATAAACATTATTGTGATGCATGTGTCAAGTAAAGATGTATTTATGAAAGTGTCTATGTTAGTATACTTTCAGTAAGTATGTGTGTGTTTGGCTAGGGGTTTATTTTATTTCACCCCCTCACTCCACTCAATTGCATGTGAAAAAATCACAGGATTAATTTCTGGGTGTGGATGAGGGCCAACTCTGAGGCCACTCCACCTATAAATCAGGGATTGGAGGGCTTTATTAGATTTACCCCAGCCTCTCCCAGAGGAATGATGTGTTCACGCAGATGGAGCAGACGCTGAATGCCAAAAATACTTCCAAAAGTGCTTTGGGACTTTGCCATCTTCTGAAGAATTCTAGACATCTATGTATTTTTTAGTGAACTGTGTTTATTTATTGTTCCATGGCAGTGAAATCTCTCAATACCTTTAATGGCCTCAGATCCTTCTGTCCTTGGAGCTTTTCGTGTCACTCCTGTTGTGGTCTGCAAAGCTGAGCCCATAGTATTTGGGTCACATAAATGTTTCTGGTGCCAACACACGTTTTCTTTCACATTGCTATTAACTCTGCAGTAAAGAAGGGCGATTGGCTGGTGAAAGTGTCCTGAGTCCTTCAAGTTTTACTCAGGTTTCATAGTCTCTGTAATCTGAGCTCTCTAAACGAAGTGGTTTAGCAGTTATGGTCAGATGACTGCTTTATCCTGACCTGTCAGCTGGACAGTCACGTTTGGGTGTGTGTGTTTACACAGCACTATAATTGATATGGGGGAGCTCAGAAATGTTCCGAAGGAGGTCTCTACATGGATTTGCAATGCAGCCAGAATCTCTGCCTGTCACACTGTCAGCTGCACTTGATGCCCAGGCCTGCTACTTACCACTGACCCCCCATCCTGAGACCTAAGGTTCAATTTACCTGTGGCAGGAAGCTGACAGCTCTGAAGCAGTCACAACTATAGTAGGGACGTTGGAAGAAGGTCGTCCCTGATAAATAAGTGAGTTAGGGACTTCCCTCAGCAAGGCCTGGTGGCTCAGGAAGAGGCAGAGTTGTTCTGAAGTTGATGGGGGTAACTATCTTTTACTCTGCTGGCCACGGGCAAGGGAGGAATCAGAGTGGTTCTTGGAAGGCCTCACGTTCCTTTTATTTAAGTAGTGTGTGTATGCACATTTTTGCTGTAGCTATTTATAAGCACATTATGTCTCAGTCACCACGCTTTTATTAAAGACAAATATTTTACCTCTTAGCAAAGATGAAAATAGTTTTCACAGATTTCCTGGCAGGCAGCAACCTCTTTCATCTGCAGATTTCAATCTAATAAAGTATTGATCTAGGGAACAGAACTTTGTTTCAATGTCACATTCCCAAAAAACATAAAACCAGGATGACCAGGGCAAAGAGGTGCTTTCCTCCGCCTTAGGACTGTTTGAATGTTACTGATGCTTTGCTGAGCGATGGTGAAATAGAAGAGGCAGTAGCATGTGAAAGAGGGAACTCTCCAAGGAACGAGGATGCTTTAGAGAACAAAAAACATCTTTCTCGCGGGTTGCCTCATGACTCATCTTAAACAAGTACAACCACTCCTCACTTGACAACCTATCTGTTTAGCAGACCGCTCAGACTTAATGACCAGTTCTCCAGCGCCCAGAATCTAGTTTTCAGATTTTGTTTTGTTCCTGCAATCGGTTAGTGTTTTCCATCAGAAGCATTCCCAATCACGCAGGACTACACATTTTGCTTATTAATGTGGTGTCCTGTGTTATCTAGTGAAAAATACATACCCTATGGCGCCATAACACACCACAAGACATCCATCTGCCTTTAAGCTCCTCACTTATCGACCAATTCCCTTAACGACCTAGTTGTAGGAATAGAACTCGGTCGTTAAATGAGGAGTGCCTGTATTACACTGAATGACAAGACCTTTTTGGTTCCCAGGCCTTGTAATGATTTTAGTTCCACACCAAAACTGCATAGTCAAAACTCGCTTGCTGTTATAGAGGCTGTACCATGAGGGTGGAAATCCGGCTGGGGATGAAGGTAGCATGAAGTGATTAAAGCAGCGCTGTCCTGGGGAGGCCAGGACAGGACAGGGATGGGACAGGGAAGGTCTGTTGGTGGCTGCATTAAGGAAGACAGTTCCTTCTTAGCCCACTTAGTAAAAAGAGACAAACGAAAGGAGGATATTTGAAGGAGCGAGATAATAACCACTCCCTTTTCTTTACCCAGTGTCAGCCACTGTGCTAGCACATTTTCTGTGTTTTCTCACCCAACCCCTGCCGCGACCTACCTGTGTAGTAACCACTTCTTCCCTTCTTTTTATGAGTACAGCCTGGCAGGCTTCCAGTGCCTTAACCCCCTCACAGAGTTAAGTGACTTCAAGTTTTTTTTCAAAATGTGTCAAAAAGCCACAAAAAAGTTGATATTTTGACTATTTTATGCATTTAAATAACATTTTGAGCTGCTTTGTATATAAATGACATTATTTTTATTTAAAATTTTTGTTATATGGTAATGTTTACCATTATATTGAATTTTAGCAAAAAAGACTCCAAACATACTAAGTGGCATCAATTAGATTTAAGCATGGATAAATTAAAATCTGATGGAATTGATGACATAAAAATTTATTCCAAAATGTTACACAACATGGCATACAAAACACCTTTGCTGTTGACAGTGTAAGCCACAGGAAAACATATTAAAACATCTTCTAAATGGAAGAAAGTCCTTGAAACAGTTTCACACTGAATAACAATTTTAGTATTTATATTTTTAAGTAAATACCAT
Source organism: Lyroderma lyra (assembly GCA_004026885.1). Classification (NCBI taxonomy): domain Eukaryota; kingdom Metazoa; phylum Chordata; class Mammalia; order Chiroptera; family Megadermatidae; genus Lyroderma; species Lyroderma lyra. The sequence goes on from PVJL010003279.1 coordinate 147,193, forward strand.
TAGGATGGTACATTTTATTAAAATAAATGATTAAAGAATAAAAATTTCCTGTTGTTACTCATTCTTGAAAAACACAAAAATACAGAAAAATGTACATCTGCTTTCCTAAACTTTCGTTCTGGAACACTGACAGGATTTTTTATATTTTACTTTTGAGTGCTAATTCTCAAAACACACATTGCTGGATTTCCAGGACACATAGCACAATAATATGCGGTTTGTTTTCATTTGCAAACACCTTTCCCCTTTTTTGCACACTGTGAGGGCATAATTAGGGTGCTTTTTCTTATCCTCATATTGCTTGGGAAAATGGCACTCTGTCAGCCTCATTTCTTCTGGGGAGACCCACTTATTTCCATTGTTTCTTGAAAATTAATCTAATAAGCCCTCTATAACTTTCTCCCTGAATTTCCTCAGGCTCAATTTATTGTTAGGGTTTTGAATATTGTTAACATACATAGCCATTTGCTAGAACTACATCAAAGAGAAAATGCTGTGTGGTTTGATAGCACTTGTCAGACTTCCTATCAAAATGATAAGTGGCAAAGAATTGATCAAAATATCAACTCCACCCATAAATAAATTGTACAGAATTTAAATATTGGGTTTCAACACAGTTCTCATTCCCTTTTTTTGATCTCACATGAACTTCACTGACACCACCATTCCCAACAGTGGAGATCATGTTAACTCTCCCTGTATCCTGCCAAGTGCAAGCAAACATTGATGGATCATGATTTTCTCATATCACTGGGAGGTCACCATGCTTCAGCTCACAAATCCTTGAATCTGAAGGTACTCCTCTCCTATTGGCACACACTGTACCAAATGCTCCAATTTTTTTCAATCTTAGATTCTCAAAAAGTTCTACACTTGAATAAAGATTGTCTGTACAAACTACATGTCCCTTCCTTCAAATTCATTCAGCAAGCTGGACACCATTCTTGCTCCCAAACCAACTTTACTATCTTGGGATGAATCTTTGCCTGTATACACATAAAACCACAAAAGAAATCCTGTTTGTGAATCATAGAGTAATCAAATCTCTTATGTCCCACTTTGTAGTTGGTTTCTTGGAAAGATATAGAGGCCCCTTAAATTTCAACATGGACTCATCCACACACAATTCCTTATTGTGATTATAGGTGGAAATATATATATATATCCTTCACTACATTTATTATGGGCTTGATTTCTGAAAGCCGATCAGTTTTTGAAGACTCATCATCATTACTGGAAAAATGCAAGAAGGACCTAATTAGTTGGTATTCATCCTCTTTAAAAACAGTTTTAAAACCAGGAGTTTGAGTCAACCAATAAGTATCCTGCAAGTATGACTCTAATGTTGGCTCGTGTACCAACCCCATCCCAATCTTGACAGCTGCAAATGCATTAATAATTTGGTCATTAACATCTTGCCACTTGTTATACCTAGACCTAGGTGAGAGTTTTTCAATCTGAGATAGAATGCTTTTAGCATATCTGTTTGCTTCATTGGCAACAAATTCAAAAATAGATGAAGAAAAAAATTTAGTAAAACATCACATGGTTCTAAATTGTTGGAACCAAGAACACTGTGATTTCCGGTAAAGTCTGGAATAGAGTCTAATTCAGGTAAAGAATTGTCTTTCAGGAGTTCCCTGGTGGTGTAGTGGCTTGGGGCTTCCGCGCTGGCACTGTCAGCGCTGCAGCCTGGGTTCTATTCCCAGCCAGGGAGCTACCCACATATCAAAAAGAAAAAAAAAGAATTATCTTTCATGTTTCTAATCTTATACCAAGATGCCAAGGAATGTGATGCTCTGCTTGTAGATGGAGATGGCTCAACTGATATTACACCGTCTATGTCCTCCTCTGCTTCGTTCTCTGTACCATCATTGTCCTCAGTCACTTTCACTGTCTTCTTGCAAGGCCCTTTCTATTTCTTCATCATGAATTTTCTTTTTCTCTTCACTCCACTTATTTCTGAACATGGAGGAAAAAATATTTTGCATATGAGACACTTTGTTACTACTGCCATTGAACTGTACCGATAGCTTTCCCTAATGGGATGTATTATTACTTCAGTATGCTATGAAATACACATAAAATAAAAACTTGTCTAATAAGCAGCAGAGAAAACGAATGCAATGATAAAGAAACTCCAATCTGTCATAAGAAATGCAAAATAACTACACCAGCCGCACGGCACCAGAGCACGAAAGTCACGCCACGAGGGTGGACAGATGACCATAAATATATGTGTTTCCTGTTCTTGCTCATAGATGGCAGCATTCATGGACTTCTGGCACTGGATTCAAGGGCCTGGGGATATAGTCAAACTCTGTAGTACAGGGAAAAATTTTTTTGAGCTTGTGGGGTAAATTTGAATGCCACAATCAGCAGATGGAAATATTCATGTCTGAATGCTGCAGCAAAAGGGTTAACAACCTGCTTCCCAGTGCAGGTGTTACAGCTCCCCTCCCTACCCTCTCCAGCGCCCTACCCCTGCTCCAACAGGGTTCTAATTCTCTGCATTTTGAGGCTGTGTTTTTATCTCCTCTCTGTCTCACCCCAACTGGAACTAGAACTCCCTCTTCTCAGGCATCACTGACAGGGTGCTGTGTGTCATAGGTTTTGTCATTGATGTGTAGGTGATGGAGCAGCCAGTGATACCGCAGCCTTGCACAGCAGTACCCTAATTGAACAGTAGATTTCCAGCACCCCCCTTTTTTAAGAAAAATTATAGTTGGCATACAATATTACATTAGTTTCAGGTGTATAACATAGTGATTTGACATTTATTTACCTTATGATGTGATCACCACAATAAGTGTTACCAGACAAAGCTATTAGAATATTAGTGATCATATTCTCTGTGCTGTATTATTACACTTCAGTAACTTACTTTATAACTGAAATTTTGTACCTCTTATTTTCCTTCTTCACTTTCTAACCCATCCCCCCCACCCCTGTCTTCTGGCAACCCCAGCTCTAAACCCTCCCACGGCTGCTGCTTTTGCCATTGGAGGTGCAGCTCAGCTCGGCTCAGTTCTCTCTCCTTTTACCTTTCGCTGCCTTCTTATAACTCCTCCACAGTCTTCTCTCCCTTCGTTGTGCAAAGCCACCCAGCTCTTATCAGCCTCTGCCCCAGAACCAGTGCCTGGATCCACATAACTAAACACCCAGATTGCCTCTGCTCCACCAGAGGCCGGGGGTCTGCTGGCCTCCCCTTCCCCAAGTTGGCTTTCTGGAGCCACACTTTTTATTGTGCATCAAAGACAGTTTCCATGCAAGTCCCTAAGGAGGGGGCTCATTAGGCTACTGAGAGGAAGGGAGGGCACATATGGCTCCAGATCCTCAGTTTCCAGCCTGGAGAACAGCAAATTCGGCTCCAGGTCATCAGGTTCTCCTCCCATTATCTGCTCCACACCAAACCAAAAGGAATTCATGGTGAAGTTCATACCTCAGTGATTTGAGGTCACTAACTTGGGGTTTTTTGGGAAACAAATGCCAAGAATTGGTGTAAGGAGACCAATATGTTTGTCATGCCAGCAGCTACAATTATTATTGTTATTTTTTCTAAACCACCCCTGTTGTAGTTCAATTAAATTAATGCTTCATTTACTAGACAATGTACTTTTACAAAACGAATAGGGAGGGCTATCTCAAAAAGGCTCCAGGCCTTTTGCCATTGCCTACTGGGTTAACCTGCTCTTTCCTCAGCCTGGGTCAGATTTGCTGCACTGAAAACCTGTGTTCGCGACAGAGAAGTGGGCTCATCATGAACCCAAACTGAAAAGGTAAGTCTGGGAAGTGCCTGAGAGCATGGAATTTCTGAACATCCTTTGTCCTGTGATGAAAGAAAGGCCGATCCCAACAATCCCATTGCTCATGCAGACTCTGGGAAAAAACGCAAACTTTCAGAGATGCTTTCTCTTGCAGATAGATTGGACTTACTAAAAATATTTTTTTTGTTTAATTTGAAGAATGATGTCCATACATAAAAATGTATGACTATTATGTGTACAGCCTAATGACTTTTTACAAACTAAACTTACCTGTGTATCCATTTCCTCGAGCCAAAAGCAGAACATCCCAGAAATGCCTTCGGTCACTGCTGCCTTCCCTCAAGGGGACCATTTTTCTGACTGCTACCATCATAAATTTGTTTTCTCTGCTACATCACACCTGTGAGATTCATCTACACTACTGAGGTTCATAAAAGCTGCTGAGTTGTGTAGAAGTTCATTCATGTTCATTGCATTTATAAACAAAGTGCCATTGTGTGGATATGCTATAGACACCATATTTATCTATCCCATAATTGACAGTCATTTTTATTACTTCCTGTTTTGGAGTATAATGACTAAAGTTGCTTTGAATATGTCTATGGTGGACACGTGCCCGTATTTCTGTTGGCTATTTACCTGGGAGTAAAATTGCTTGGTTGTAGGATATATGTGTGTTCAACTTGGATGCATACACAGCTTTCCAAGGGTTTATACTGTTGATGTAAGAAACGTTCAGAAGATTTTTATGGGTTTATTTGAATTAAACTGATGACAATTGCTGGGAAGTAAAATCTCAAGGAATTGAGAAAATGCTCTGGAGAATGGCAGTTTTGCAGCTTATTTTATACTTTAGAATAAAAGGAGGAAATGTAAGGAGGGTTACATGATATCCATGGCGGGTAGATTAGGGAGGCAGGAGAAAGCAAAGTGGGAAAATCTCTGATATTGGATAAAAAGTAGAACAGAGAAACACATACTTCTTTTATATTGATGGGCACAGGATAGTTAATAATTACCACTCACAGCACAGAGATGGTGTATGGGGACCAAAGAGGGTTCTGTGTTCTCATGTTCTGATGTGAGCAGTTATGCCCTGAGGAGTCTGGGAAAGGAGAGTAATCTGACATTTCAAAGGTATGTTGCCCTAGATGCAAAAAAGACGATAGGCTCACTTAAGGTAAAGATTGACCTTTGTCAAGGAAACTACACGTCTAAGACTTGACTACCTATCATGAGTTGTTTTTAGGAATTTTTATGTTCAGACCATCCTATGTAGTTACTTTTGGTCTCTGAATTTGTAGAGCCCACCATGCAGGCCTCCCCTGAGCTTGTCAGGTTCAGTGCGTGGCTCCTTTTTCATCCACAGTACTGACAACTTATTCAACAGGTATGAGAGCTTCATTTGCTCCATACCCTTGTCAACACTTGGTATTATCTGTCTTTTTAATTTTGGCCACTAAGTGGTAACCAATTGTGGTTTACTTTGTGTTTCCTTAATGATTAATAAAATTGAGCATCTATTAAGATTTGCCCATTAAAGGATTTTCATTGTTTTCTTTTTTTCTTACTTACTTATGGGAGTCCTTTCTATATCCCAAATTTGAGAGTACTCTGTTAGATAGATGTATAAAAAATAACTTCTCTCACTCTATGGCTTGACTCCCTCCTTATCGAAACACTGGCAAATTATTTTCTGTTAAGCAAATCATTGTGAAAATCTTATCTCTAAGAATGCTTCTTGCCTTAAAGTATGTAATATAAAGACACTTACACCAGTTTTGTTATTGTTCTCGTGCTGTACCTTTCCCCACCTTTCTTTCTTTGCTCTTATGTTTATGCTGTGCTCTTATAAGCATCAGTTTTTTTCTCCCATTCCAGTCTGATAATCTTTGTTTTTTAATTGAAATGTGCATTTTCACTTAATGTAATTACTAATATATTTAGGCTAAAGTCTACTCTTTTACTATTTGTTTTCTAATTGTCCCCATCTATGTTTCTTTTTCTTTCTTTTATTGCCCATTTTTAGGTTCATCTTTTTTTATTCATTCCTCTAGGCTATTAGTTTGTTACATATTGCTCTCCTTTTCTTTCAGCGATTATCATAGAGATGATAACATCCTTTTGTGATTCATGAAAGTCTAATATAAGTAAATTCGTTTACCACTTTCTAAATGAAGGTACCTTAGAACACTTTCACTCCATTGTTGTGTGGGTCTCAGCCTATCCATAGTGATGTTATCAGCTAGGAATGCTGGGGGCAATCCTCTGGGCCCCGCCTACTTGTGGCAGCCCTTATAGACATTTCCCCAACCAGAGCCCATATTATGGCTGAATGAGCCCTTGTGGTTATTATGATTGCAAGATGCATCTCAGCAATAACCATCAGGGAGCTTTGAAAAAACAATCCTTATTACTCACCAGTTGGAGGGCACATAGCAGCCTGAGGCCAAACAGCCAGGTCTCGAGTAGAGACAGAAGGGGGGAGCACAGACCTGAGGTTCTGCCTTTGCTAGGGTCTAAGGTGGGGGCTTAGGGTTTCTTGGGTTCAATCATCATTGGCAAATTTAAAAAGTAAGAGTAGAAATTAAGCAGTGGGAAGGGAGAAGTGGGGTCACTTAAGTGGTCAGTTATCTAGGTCACCCAGAGATTTCTAAAAGGGGAACCCATGTGTGGGTGTGGCCTGGTTCTTCTTTAGTTGCTTTCCTAGTAGCTGTATCATACAGCTGGCAGTATGTTTACTTGAGATGGATACCTTTGAAATAGACACCTTGGCAATCAAAAGCTTAATGTCAGGCACTTACACTACATCATTTACCCACCATTCTCTTTTTTTCTTCAGCTAAGACAGCAGATGATTTATTGTTCATGTTACATTCAGCTGTAACTGAGAACAGAACTAGTCCAGAATATCACAGATCCAGAGCAAAGAATGTTTTTTGTAGGAGAAAAGTGGGTCTCTCAAAAGGTGGTCCCCACGATCTGATGGTGATGGATGTTCTAGCTCCATTCAAAGTTCCAGATAGCAGATGTGCAGTCCAACAATTTGTACCATCGTCCCTGGCCTCTGGCTTTCCTAATTTCTGCTCCTGTGGCCTCCCCGGGTGCACAAGCTAGTGGTTTACTTGGACCTCTGCCTCATCTTTCTTCTTTTGCACTTCAGCCTGCCAATTGGCTTTTTCCTTCACTTAGCTCTTATGGCGTGGAGGTGTCTAAGAAAACAGCTCCAAGGCCAAGAGAATGAATGCTAAGTGCCCACCTACGGGCATTTAAAGGAAAATTCCTCTTTTTGTGCTATTGTTGTGTTTAATTTTATGTATATTTAAAACCCTTCCAGGCAGAATTATTATATTACGTAGTTAGCATTCACTTACTTACCCACATACTCATGGCCCTTTGTGTCTTCCTCCATTTCGGGGTTCCCACTTGGGATGATTTCTATCTTCTGAAGAATGTACTTCTGCTTCTAGGAGATTGCTGAGCATCTTGATCCAGTTGGGGACTAAGATGACTCAGGGGCCAAGCCGTGCTTCAGTTCTTGTGAGGGATGATTCTCTTGATCCTGGTGTGTTGCCTTTTAGGATTTGACTGGAGAACCTGGGTTGCTTCCCAGGGCCTCTTCTCCTTGCTGAGACTGAACTGCATGTTTCAGTGCCTACCACCATGAGTTTGTAAAAAGCTCTACTCAGCTTCCTAGCCACTGTCTTTGCTTTTGGAATTGGCACCTGCCCCAAGAGAAGAAGTGTCTCCCAAATCTAGGGCTTCTCTCTAGCAACTCCCCTTTTCTTCTGGATATGCAAAGTCTTGTTCTGATGGCTTGCAGTATCCTTCAGTGCGTTTTTACATATGTGCACATGATTTGTCCAAGATCGCATAGCTGGTGTGAGGTTGAGCTTAGGTCCTAACTTTGGAACCCCTGACTCTCAGTTCCAAGCACTCCCCTGAGGTCAGCCATGGTTTTCGTATCACTTTTGAGGCTATTTGGGGGGGGGGGGTTTGGAGGGAGGGGGAGGAGGCAGACCCTCCAGGAAACTAGATGTGGAGGCAGCAGAGAAAAAACTGGAGGGGAAGAGGGTGCTTAGTTGCTCTATGCTGTGTGAGCTAAATCCTGGAATCACAGCCCCAGGATGAGAAAGAAAGGCTGCTCTGGTGAGTGGCTGCCTGGCCTTCAGATGCCTGAGCCCTCTGCTGTCGGCTCAGCCTTTCAGTTTTGGTCAAACTAAAGACAGTCTTAAAGCTATGTCACATTCTCACATCAGCTTTCTATAATACTAATGAGTGTACTGGACCACAGGGTTATCTATGGAACAGGCCCTTTTACTCTCTATATACCTCTCAAAGGGGAAAAAACATGTAACAAATGTAAAGCCAGTATTTTCACTAGGAATCCTCAATTTCCAGGACACTTGGATCCCCTTCTGTGGGTGTTCATTTTTCTTAGGCTGAGGGTCTGGGCCTCTGTGAGGGATAAATACTCAGGTTCCTGTTGTGTGCATCACTGGCTGTCATCCTGGGCCACACACATGCCCTGAATCTTGATCTTGTGCTTTGATTATTTGTCAGATGGACTTCTTTTGGAGGTGAAAAGGAAAATGAAGACTCTTTAACCTCTGAGTGATGCCATTTTTCATCTCTCTTTCCAACCCTCTGGGTTTGCTTTGATTCTGAGAGTCACTTCTGATCCCTAGTATAAGCTGCTTTGTTTGCACAGTGCATCCTCCAAGAATCTCATTTAGGAGTCAGTTTGAATCTTTACTCATGTCTTCCATCAATGACTGCACTGAGAGAGGCAGGGTGGCCAAGTGCTGACTTATACATTCTGACATCAGAGAGACCTGGTTCTACACCAGTTGTATCACTTAGTAGCTGTGTGAACACGAGCAACTTATCGACCTTTGTAGGGCTCAGTCTCCTCACCCCTTAAATGGAAATATGATAGAAATGTATGGTTATAGGAAGATCTAATAAGATAATAATTGCTACTACAGTGTCTGGCACAAAATAAACAATCAATAATGCTGTGGTCAGTGTGGTATTTGCTTCATCATGAACTTGTTATTGTAGATTTAGACTAAGGTACTATTGTAGCCATGGAAATGAATCTTTTCTCCTTAAGTTTTGCAAGAACATGTAAAAATGTTTTAAGACTGGCCCTGCTCACCTTCTAACCTACTTAGAACTCATGAAAACATTAACCTGGGTTGCCTTCACCACCAAAGAGCCAGTTCAAGCTCCATGTTCTTGGTACTTCCAGTAGACAGGCCCACACTCCCCTTTGAATGCTACAGCACTTACTTTCCATCTCATCACAGGGAGCTGACAGTTTATGTCTATAGCTTATTGCACAAAGACATAATAAAAACCCACAGCAGGCAGGTGGGGACCACTGAAATACAGTTTTATATTCCCCAATCGATTCCCCTGTGGGGTGGTGGCAGTATGAAACTGGTTCAGAAGAGAGCTTTTGTAGTAAAGCAGACCTGGAGTCAAATCAAATTCTGTCTCTGTTAATTATTGTGTCTTAAGAAAGTGGGGATAATCATTTCTACTTCTCATGGATACCGTGACGATTAAATAATAGCTTACAGTGCTGGGCACATAATAAGTGCCCAATAAATAATAACTATATTTAGTTGTAATTGGTTAATTAATTAAATTAACAAATTAATAGGGACACCTGAGATTTTGGGCATCTCCCTTCAAGGTTTGTAGCCTAAATACCAGCTTCCTTTTTAATAGGTCACATTCATCAAATGGCTAAGTGAGCATGTGTTGAGCTGAGTGCAGTTCAAGAAGAACTCCCTAAATTTAGTCTTGCTCTGCAGCCCTCACAGTCATTAAGCAAATCCAAATGAATTATCAAGGCATACTTATGAGAAACAGACTGGCCAAGCGGAACTTCTCATGTTTAGTACATTGCAGATCCAGAGAATTATAAAAATGAATTAAGGCCTACAATGTAATTGTGTTTTCATGACCTTACAAATTCTTCCTCTTTTAATCATAAGGCAAGAAAATATTTTTGAAAACTGTGTAATACTTTAAACATGATGCTGTCTTTTTACAGTTGTTTTTTTTTTTTTTTTTTTTTTTGAGGGCTTGCACACATCTTGGGAGTATCACAGGCATGTTTTTTTTTTTTCAACTTAATAGCCACCTAAAGAGAAATTATGACAGCAATAAATAGCATTAATTGTCAAATGCATCTTAGAGCATTCTATGCTTAGACATGGAACATTCTTGTGGTTGGTATGGAAACCTCTGGGGGGAAGGATGAGGGGTTGGAGTTGCAGTTCAGAGTAAGGAGAGGATTTCTTTGGTCCATAGCTTTTGGCCTTTTCCAAGAGAGATTCCTTTGGCAGCTGTGGGCACGGTAGTTTCAATGCAGTCAGGCACTTTCCTGCAAGGAACAAGCTGCCCAAGATGGCTTGGCAATATTGAAATGTTCCCAGACTTGGAACATGGAAGTTTGAAGTATCTGCTTCCATGCCATAGTAAAGGTGATTAGATTACATCATGCTGCTCCTGAACTGGCCATTTTAACTTAGATTCATCCCATTCCTTCCTCCACAGTCTGCCTATGTATCTCTGCACACCCATCCCTGTGTATCAGTGCCACAAAACTGACGAAACCAAACCAAGTTTCAGCCTCTTTTAGACCTAACCTGTGAGAAATATTTGCTATCAAATAAATGGATTTGTTCTTCTCCCATGCTCAGGTCTCAGGGTTCTCCTCTCTCCCACTTCAGGCTTCCTCACCAGTTCCACTCTCTTCCAAATTATAGGGCCAACGAGAGCAACAATATACCTGATGGACTAGAGGAGGCTAGTTAGAATCCTCCAGGTTAAACTCATTACCTGGACACAGGAAAAGGGGGTGACACCACAGGGAAATTCCTAAGTTTCTTCTGGTCAGTGGGGCCTTTGCTTTATAGATGCTTCCTTCAGATGAATCCCTGCTTCTCTTTTGCATTCCTCTTTTAGACCCACTTCATACCCTATGTGCAATCTGGAGTGAATGCTAGTCCTCCATTCCACCCACTTCAATGCCCCTCCACCCGGGCCCACCCCATCCAATTAATCCAAAACCACATGTTGATCAGTGCTGGGAGCCAGTCACTGGGGTTGCTTGGTCTCTGCCCTCAAGAGCTCAATAGCAGACTGCTGTAGCAATCTGTTATTATTATTTAACACATAGCAATTAAAAGAAAACTCCTAAGCTAGAGCAAAGCACAAAAAATGGAAATAAGAAATGCCTTTAATTTCACTCAGATATTACAACTCATTTTATTGTACTATATACATATAGGTATGTATATAGTACATATAACCTCAAATTTGAATTCTGATGTTTTAATTACATGTTATCATGATATCACACATCATTTCCTCTTGTTTTATTCATGAGAGTTGTGTCTGGACTAGGAAGCAGAATACATTTATTCCTTTGGGAGCCTCCACTCCCCCATCTGCAATCCCAGGGGATGGCAGCTCCCACTAATTCCCTTGTGAATTTGTTGAAGGGCTGATATGGAAGTAAATTGTTATCTGTAAGTAATTAATATCATTTTATCTCTATGTGTCTCCTAAGCCTGAGTCCACAATAGGCTCCTAATAAGATGGTCTGGGTTGATGATGTTTTCGGTCCTGGGCTTGTTGCCTGTCTACACAGCCCCACAGGAGAGACGCACCATGTTTCACAGCGTGGCTTGGTGGAGAAATCATCATGGGCTCTGAAGACAAAGGGTTAACCAGAGAAAAGTGTCAAAGGGCTTTCAAACGTACAGCCCCTTTGGAGAGGGGCCTCAAAGCCTCTTCTCCAAAGAGCACGAAGTTAATAGGAGCCTTATCTGTAAGAGCAATCATCAGGAAAAGTCGTGGGTTTTCTGCAGTACAAAGGCACTGCTTTCTTCTCTTAGGCTCTGACTGGAGCTCTTGAGATCGAAGAAAACTGTTGGCTGCAGTTCTAAAAACTCCAGATAAAGGCTTTGATTTGTTAATTAAAATTTTACTATCTGCATTTGATATCTCAGCCAAATTGTATCTGCTGCAGGAACAAGAATAAAGTCCCTCACTTCAAAGGGGCGCCCACTCTGTGACCTGTAATTATGGAATTTACTGCAGGGTGAAGCTCTGTCTGGGGTGCACCTGCTGCTCCCTCCTCTGCCTACCCCTCCCACCATTGAGAGCCGCTTGTCCCGGGCACTTCCAATTGGGCCTGGTTCCGCGCAAGCGCACAGGAGCCAAGTCGGCTCACCTGCCCGGCAGGGCGGCGCCGAGTTCCTGGCGCTGCGCAGGTGTGATCGTCTGCCCCGTGCATCCCCCGGTCCGCTGCGCTTTCCCTGAGCGAGTGGCCGGCTGGATGTCTCGGTGAAAAATGGCTGTTTTAATGAAAGAGTTGAAAGGCCGGAGCATGCTGGGTGAGGTCACCTGCTGGCTGCTGGCTCCAGGCAGGGTCTCACCCTTTCCTGTGAGCTTGACCAGACTCTCCCGCTGCTTGGCAGGGCCTACGCAGCCCTTTGGCTCTTTTGTTCCCTCTGGGGCGCAGACACTATTAAAGGATGTTTAGAGGTTCTTATGTAGGGCTGCTTCCCGAAAGGAAGGCATTCAAGGGTCAGCGCTGGCCATTTTTCACATGAATACAATAGAAATTTGAACTGTCTATAGGACTTCATCTCTCCCGGCTTAAGCTTTGCTTTGGCCATAAGCAGAGCAGAGGCAAGTGTTGAGAAATCTTAAGCATGGACTAATTACAAAACAGACTTTACTTATACTAGTTTTTGTTATTTTCCTTCATCTTTATTTTTAACATTCGGTTTTGGTACATTGTTTTAAATAGCAAAAGTCTTCCTCCAAACATTTAGGAAATTTGTAAAAGTATAAACAAACAAAGTGATCAAAAAGTACAAAATCCAATTTAAAAAGCAATTTGGGATCTATCTAATTTTCATAGACTAGGTTGGAGTAGAGTTTTTTCTCAGACAAAAGGCCTGGTTGTCTTGACTATCGAGCTGGTCTGTGTAAAGGAGGAATTCATGCCTAGAAGAGAAAGGGAAAAAAGAAACACTTTCTCATTACTGAATGCTGCATGAAAGGGTACAATCTAACATGAAACAAATAGTTGTCGAGTGGCTGATCTGGGGTTGAAAATGCAGGCTTACTGATTATCAGATGAGATTCATCGTCTTGTCTCTGTATCACCAACTGATGCTACTTCCCATGGACTCATCTATTTCCTGGGCTGTCTTTGAAGAAGTTACCTGCTTTCATTTGCTCTTGCCAGGCTATTTCTGAAAAGTACCCTCTGATTATCACTGTGAGATATTTCCTCAAGAAGGATCTTAAGGGTGTCTGTAGATCGTAATGCAGACCTTGTCAGTCAAAGGAAGAACCTTTTTAGAAACCATGAACTCCTTGGTATAATCTTGCCTGGAAACCTAAAAGAGAAGATGCAGCACTAGGTCAAGGAACCATAGAATTCACCAGGATGAAGAGAAATCAATGGCAAATGGTGGCACTTGGAAAGGTGTGGGTGCATGACATCATAATACTCAACGTCTTAGAGACCAAAGCCAAGTAATCTATTTCAGCACATTAAAATGGGCCCTACTATTTCTAGCATTCATTAACATATATGTATTTCAGGTTCCATACTTAGTAAATTCTTTCCATCTATTATCTCATTTAATCCAGACAATAACTTTGTAAGGTAGGTACCATATTTTGCCATGTATAATGCATACTTTTTGCGCTAATGTGTGAGGGGAAAATAAGGATTAGCATTATACATGGATAGTACTAATCCCGTATCTATGTAAGTGTTTTTAATTCTTTTATTCATGCTTATGAGTTAAAAGTGTAACTTTAGAAATCAGTAAGGATATCTGTATGTAAAATAATACCCTGGAATATGATAATTATTTTATATATATAAAAAATTTATAGATAAAATTTCTTGTACTGTGTACCTGTTGTGTTTCATAATTATTTGTTGCATAAAATTTCTTGTAACATAATATTTTAAAAATAAATGCTAAAATTCCTTTATAATACAAAAAAACAAGTACTTCAATATAAACAAATAAAAATTTCAATTAAAAAATGAAAAGATTTTTTTCTCTGAAACTTTGGGCCAAAATGTGTGTTACATGTAGGAGTTTATTATACGTGGCAAAATATGGTAATGTTATTGACAATAAAACTAAAGCTTCCAAAGGTCAACTTATAACAAGGAAACATGATGCCAAGATTTGATACCAAGTCTAGGTCTGTATTTTTCTCTTCTATATTACACTGTTTCCTAAGATGAAGAGAATATCCTTCATAGGAAATAAAGTTATCTGTTGGATGCAATAAAATGTCAGAAGGTTGAGTTTCTCTTTGCTGTATACTTTCTGAAATAATTTAGACTAGAGGAAAGAGTAGCCAAGGTCACATTGTTTAATAGAGGATGCATACTGTTGTTTTCCAATGAATTAACCTTATAATCTCAGGAATTTCTGCCCTTCAACCAAGATGATAATACTGTTGTTTATAAATGGGTTATAACTTATGAGTAATTTATTTTGGCATGTTTAAGAAGTAATAGGTAACTTCAGATCTTAACAAAAATCAGAGAAGTACAACTTACAGGAATGAAGAGAATAAAACAACCCAAAAGTTAAAAGCTCAATAGGAAGATAAACATATCTTTTTCAAAATATGCATGAAGTCAAGAGACTGCTAGAGAAATAATTGTGTTACCACATTTAAAGTCTACTGTCCAAAACATTTTTTTTTGTAATTGTTGGAATGAAGTCAAGAGTGCCTTCAAAAAATATGGTAAAAGATGCATCTGATGTGTTTTGTGTAATGAACTTCATGTATGGCTCTGAATCCAGAGATGAGTTACTGTATTTGCCATGTACAATGCACTCTCATGTATAATGTGCACCCACGTTTTAGGCCTAAACTTTCAAGGAAAAAAACCTTTCATTTTAATTTTTTAATTGAAATTTTTATTTGTTTATATTTAGGTACTCGTTTTTTTGTATTATAAAGGAATTTTAGCATTTATTTCTTATGGTACAAGAAATTTTATGTAACAAATAATCACAAATATAAGAATGGATACATGGTACAAGAAATTTTATGTATAAAAATTTTTTTATATAAAAAAATTGATTATCATATTCCAGAGTATCATTTTGCATTTGGATATTAATGATTTCACTGTTAACTCATAAGCATAAATAAAAGAATTAAAAACATTTACCATTATTTTGCATGTATAATGTACTCCTGTGTATAATGTGCACCCACATTTTTGGCCCAAACTTTCAGGGAAAAAAATCTTTCATCTTAAATTTTTAATTCAAATTTTTATTTGTTTATACTTAGGTACTTGTTTTTTGTATTATATAGATACAGAATTAGTACTACCCATGTATAATGTGCATCCTTATTTTTCCCTCACAAATTTTGGCAAAAAAGTGTGCATGATACATAGCAAAATATGGTAACTAATAATGCCTATTGTGAGTTTAGCATAAATATTCCAATTGTATTTGTCCAAAGCCTGGCAAAACTCTTTTACACACCACCCTCCATGATTCAGGAGGAAGGCACGGCACACAGGCAAGCAAGGTCAAGGATGTGGGAACTCCAGAGTTGAGTCTCTTCCTTCAAACCCCTAAGAAGATACACTTCTGCCAGAGGAGTTTTACCATATGACTCGAGGATGGGGGCTTGAGGATACGTCAGTGTCATCTGATCATCTCCTGCC